>PVIH01002990.1:107928-149452 GCA_004025045.1 Sigmodon hispidus
TTCTGAAAATGCTAATGCAGTACTCACTCATCTTCTGGAAGCCATGGCCATATTGGGAATTCCTGATCAAATTAAGACTGACAATGCTCCAGCATATGTTTCCCAGAAAATGAAGCAGATTTTTGGATATTATGAGATAAAACATGTTACTGGGATACCACACAACCCCACTGGACAAGCGGTTGTGGAAAGATCCCATTGTACCTTGAAAGAGATGCTTCATAAACAGAAAGGTGGTATGAAAAAACCTAGGGAGAGATTACATAGTGCCTTGTTGACATTAAACTTTCTTAATGCTGATGAGAAAGGAACTTCAGCTGCAGAGAAACACTGGGTAATAGAAAGAATTTCTGAGTTGAATCAACCTGTTTATTTTAAGGATGTACTAACTTCAAAATGGAAGCCAGGGCATGTGCTTTGTTGGGGTAGGGGTTTTGCTTTTGTTTACACAGGAAAAGAGAAAATATGGGTACCAACAAGATTGATAAAGAAACAGATCGAAAAAGAGAACCTTCCTGAGTAGTATTGGCTCGTCTGCAGATAAGACAATTGGATATGCGGTAAGGAACATTCACTTAACTAAGGTGGGGCAAGGTCTTAATTTTGTTTTTACAGAAGAATGTATACAACCCTCTTCACAAAGCTAAAAGGATGCTGAGTGCTCAGAATTTTGAAATATTATAAGGGCTACAAGGGATGACAAGGACACCTGACACTGACAGGCACTAAGGGTAATTTCTCTATTCTCACAACTGTACATCTATATCTAATGATTATGTATTTATATATATAAAGGAGGTCCTGCTTTGGTAACAAAAAAGGCTGGCTTTGGAGGTGGAGCAAGTGGCTTTCTCCCTCTCTAAACCCAAACGTATTGATAAATAAAACTTTAAAAACTCTGTCTCACATCAGAAAAGCCACCTGAAGTGGGACAGAAAATAGATGAAATATATAGGGACCAATTTTATCTCACTTTTATTTTAAATTTTGAATCTTATTCCTTTCTGCATTTTTTACTCTCTTACTTTAGAAATCTTTTCTGCACACAATACTCTCTGATGGTTCAATATCTTCAGTTGATAATATCCATTGGATCCTTCACTATTAAAAACAATTTCTCCTACCAGCACTCTACAAGACATCCTGAAGGAAGATGGGGCCCTCACCAATGGGAAAAAAAAACACATTGAGACAGAGTAGGAAGGAACCTGCTGTAAGTCACTCAGTAATCACTTTTGAGGTATAGACCAATCAGGACAGTTGTAAGATAGTTTCATATCATATCTTTAACAAGAATTTCAGATGGACTCACTCAGTACGATGAGAATGGTTATAGACATTTGTGGAATGGTTTTATATATATATATATATATATATATATATATATATATATATGTTTAGAGTTACTTCATTAGGACTTAACCATTGTTTAGTTTACAGGACCCCACAGAGATACCATCGCCCACAGGCCAGCATGAAGCAACTTAATAAAAGAACTACGTCCCTTTCCCAATAAGTTGGTCATCCAAGGGAGGATTATGGTCAATTATCATTTTGGTACAATGGTTATAAGTTAATCTTGGGTAGAGGGTAGAATGATATTATAGATGAAAAAAAAGGAGAGAGAGAGAAAGAAAAGGGAATAGATAGGAGATCATTATACTTGCAAACAACTCTACTCTGTCTCAATGTGTTTTTTTTTCATTGGTGGGGGCCCCATCTTCCTTCAGGATGTCTTGTAGAGTGCTGGTAGGAGAAATTGTTTTTAATAGTGAAGAATCCAATGGATGTTATCAACTGAAGATATTAACCAAAGGATGAATGAAAAATGAATTGACATGGTACAAATGTTTGTATATTGATACAAATGGGAAATCAATCTATATGTTTGATTTAGATAATATGTATATTGATACAAAGTTAACATGGTACAAATGTTTGTATATTGACACAAATATGAAATTAATCTATATGTCTGATTGGGATAATATATATTGATGCAAAGTTGAATGTATAATTGCCCTATTTTGCACGTGTCTACCTCTGTCTAAGATATTTTGCACATTGATGTGTATTAAGTGCATTGTCATTTCCATAATACAATTTCTACCTCTAATTATTTATGATAGTCATAACATTTGTTGTAATATATACACGAGTTGTTTTATATAAATCTGTTTAGATATATTTTTATATATAATGATATATAGTTAGGATATTGTTGTCATTTGATACAAAATGTGTATTTTGGTCAATTTTCCTAAGATTGTTATACTTGAAATTATTTGGAGGAGCTCTACACTCATTTTTGGAATGCCTATTTTTACAATGTTAGCTTTCACTGGTTGATTGGGATTACAGATTATGTTTCCTCAGATTTGCCACCTAACAGTCAGAATACTCAGACTTTTTGAAAACATGTTAGAATACACTCAAAAGATAGATGTCTTCAACCACTTCATAGACCAAGAGAATATGGCATTCAAGATTTTGTTATCTCAAATTTGGCCTTGAGAGACATGGACAACTCCTGGCATCACCGTTCCTTTCTCAAGGTGGTGTTGAGCATCACAGACATCTTGCAAAGAGATTGTCTTGTTTGGCGAATAATGGCCTGAGGGGCAAAAGGACTACACTTGCCCCTACTGCTGTCAGCGTGCTCACTGTCCAAAATGGACCTGCAGGATGAGGGATAGAGACTGCCGAAGCCTGCCTAGACAGGATAAGATGGTCCTACCAAAAAATACCCTGCTTCTATGGAGACTTGTCAGATATCATAGGCCAGTATCCACAGGAATGGATGCTCCCGTTGTACAGAGAAGTGGTGGATGACTGTTCAGGTAGTTAACTGTCATTGTCTTCTCCTAAATTCTGGAAGTTACTTCATGTTTCCAACTTTAGGTATATATTTTCCTTCTCAGGTCTTGATGGTGTTGAAGATTAGATAGTTGAGGTTGTTATTACTTCATACTTCAGCAAAGACACTCAGGTGTTAGAACTTTATTGTTTAAGATAAACAGTCTTAAAGCAAACCTGTGCATTTTCTTGTATCAGCATTTTAGATATTAACTTGCACTTTGTAGTTGTTGTTTGTTAACGGTAGTTTGACCTCACTCATGTTAGAACCTTTCTCTTCCCCAGACACTGCCTTATGATGATCCCTATAGTATGTAGTTTTTTACCTAGTTTGGAACCTTCCTATTTAGACAAAAGGGGGAGATGTAGCGGGAAATCAGAAGCCGAGGAGGGTATGGTCTATGAGAACAAGCTTGGGACAACACCTGGAGAGAGACAGGAAGCAGGCATTCTCTTGAGCAGACCCGGGAGCTCTCGGGATGGGGTGCGGCATCCGGTTCGCGGCGGGGGAGTTCCTGGCCAGTGGAGCGTGTGTGAGGAGGTTTCCTTAGAAATGCTCCGGTGCGTTGCAACTTTATCCCTTCGCTTTCTCTGAAAATCTTCTCTGTTTTATAAGTGATTCTCTCAAAATAAACCTTACTTAAAACATATCTCACGGCGGGTTTTTACCGAGATAGACTGTTTTCTAGGAAAACATTTCATGCTGTACAGAATGAAATCCAAATATGAGAATCCCATCAGATGATAATTTTCTTACTACAGACGTGAAGACACAAAGTTTCATTAAAATATATTTATAAATCTATGAAATGCTAGCAACAAGCAATAGCGTCAAGAAAACCTTAGTACAGGAAAACAAATAAATGAACATCCATCCCTGATATACTTTCTTCAAAAGTTGCCCTATATTCAGCAGTATGTATGAACCATAATGTGTTCGATCCTTACCTTGTTGATACATTTCCCAGCATATTTTCCATTTCCTTATCAGAAAAACTGAAACAAACACTCTCCGTCATATATCACATCACACCTTTTTGTGCTTTTATTTCTCTAGGCAAAATTCCTCAGGGTAGGATTGCTTGCAGTAAGATATCAACACTTAAAATTTGAAGCAATAATTTAAAGTAATTTTCTCAAATGTAATAGCAATTTTCTCTCCCAGCAGAAACATCTGACAGTAGTGCCCCCCCAAGCACACACACACACTTTAACCTTGTCATGCAAAAATACTAGTCTTACCATACCAGTATGGTATGAAAGCCTGATAACTCAAAACAGTCCTTATTTTTGTGTGCATTTTACTATGTACGATTAGGATATTTAAAACAAAACAAAACAAAAAACACAGAGTTTTCTTCTCCTTTTATCTGAACTGCCTCTCATACTTATTGAAACCATTTGCCTTTGGTTCTTTCTTAAATTACTTGGAGAGTAGAAGGACCAGTAGCCTTCTTCAATGACCTAACTATTGTAATTAATAATCTCTCTAGCTTGAATGTTCACTCTTATTTTCTAATGCTTGGGATGCTTACTATACTATGTTTTATACTTATGCAGTCAAATTTCTCTATTTTCTGATATTTCAGTCTAGGAGAAGAATGTCCTATCACATTAGGTTTTTGAAATGTCCCTTTATATTTGTTTCCAAAATACTATTTTATTTAGTTTTTCAGTTCATCTGGAAAGAACATTTATATGTAGAGATGGAAAAGATTCCTGTGGTTTCTTCAATATCAGTAGTAATGGTTCCATGAAATATAATCAATAAACTCTCCTGTATTAAAATTCAATCTCAGTATGATAAGTTATCACACATATCTGGTAGTAATTTCTATTTTCTCAGCACTCTAAAGTATCTTCATTTAACACCATTAATATTACATATAATTGTATATAGTTTACAAACAGAAAGAACTTTATCACATCACAGTTCACAGGTCTTTTCTTAGCCAATTTCTAAAAAGAAAGTTCTCAGATCCAAGCTCAACAATCATAATCACAAGATGCTTTCTATGAACCAGATTCTTTTGTGAATACATTTTTCCTCATTTTAAGTAATCTTAATGGACAGTATTATCTTTATCTCAGTTCGAATAAAACTCTAAATATTTTAAAGTTTAATTATCCAAGATGACAAAAATAGTAAGTGATGGGGCTGAACTTTTAACTTCTGCTATGATGCTAACATTGGTATTCTCCTGATGACACTTTTAGCTTTAAACACTTTACTCATCACGACACAGAAGGTAAGCAGTGAATATTTGTTTGATTGAATTGAATTTCAAACATGACTTTTTTATACCACACAGTCTTATAACATTAGAAAATAATGAATTGAAATGCGTTTTCTTCTTAAAAACTCAGAGTAATTTCAAAATGGCAATTTCAGTGGCTGCAAATGAACAGCTCTAATAAGTTCTGCTCAAGAATCTTCTTCTCACCAGGAAATGATTGAAGACAAGGAGATAACCTCTCATTAATTCCTTATTAACCATCTTAATCAGGATTACATCACTGTCTCTCTCTGAGCATGGACAATTTTCAGCAGGCTCTGAAGATTGGATTCATTAAGTCCACAATGTGGAAAGGTCTAGACAGCCCACAAGGTCATTTTCTATCTTCTAGGGGAGCCACATTTGATGAAAATGTGCCTCTCTCATTTTTAATAGTAGCTTCTTTACTTGTATGTTATTGCCACACATCCCTCAGAATCCAGTACAAATATCTGAGTTCTCAAATGTTTTGCCTAAAAGCTGGAAAGAGACAGAACTCTTAGACTGAGCTCAAGTATACAAGTTCCTGCAAATGGATAAATGTATTTTTAGGTACAAGACATGGTCTCTAGCTCAGCAGGCTCAGGGAGGTGATTTCTTATTCAGATCCTCCAATAAAACAATTCTTTTGCACCATATAAAATTTCCAGGAATCTGTTCTGTCAGGAGTAGGAAGATGGGATTGGCGTTTATCCTGCTCCAGTAAAAATCCCCAAGTTCAGTGACTTCTAATTTCTCTCTGATGAATACTGCAGCTTTTTACTCCATGTACTTAAGTGACAGCTGGCATTCTTCATTTTCAGTCTACACAGTGTGGATGGGGAGAAACACACCTACTTAAAGCCTGAGTGACTAGTGGCCTTGAGATTTTTTTGGAGATTGAGGCAAGTGGATCTATCAGGGCCTGTGAGTTATAAGACTACTGGGGAATCATGTGATGTGGTAGGTCATTGGGTGGCTGTGCATCTCTTTGTCTACAACCTGAGGAATAGCTATCTTGTTTCAAATCACCATCCTGCTACATTCTAGATATGTGGCCTTGAGCACCATTTAACTTTTTCCTACCTGAATTCTGTTATTTCTAGAACAACAATAGTCTTAAGAACACTTCTTACAGAGAAGATATGAAGATTGACTTGAGTTTCCATTGGCTGATTGTATTGCATGCAGCAAATTAAAAGTGTGTTTAAATATTAGTTACTATAAACATACCTTAAAATTTCTATTAGAGAAATTTCTCACACTATTCTATGATATTTGCAGTTAAAAAATACACAATCTGGAACTGTCAGAGCCATCTGGGTCTCTGAGGGGTGTTAAGTGTCTTAAAATAGAGAAATGAAGAGGCCTATGGAGCATGAAAATTGTTCCTGGTGCTGTCATCTAACATTTCGATCAAGCTGTGACCAAGGAAAGGCCTTTCCAATGTCAAATAAATGTGTGTATGTGTGTGTGTGTGCATGTATGTGTGTGTATAATGGATATACATTTTAGTCTTTCAAGTTATTCTAGTTTTATTGAAAAGTTGAGAAGAGCACAGAAAATTGTCCCATATAGTCTTTTTTCCTCACATTGAAAAGGTCCTTGTGTTATCAAAATCAAAGTGGTAAGAATGTGACAAATGGATTTGTTTGAAGGAGGGAGTTTGGTTGGGGATAAGAGTGAGAAGAGAGTGTGGGGTGTGAGTAATTAGAATGTATTATGTACATGCAAGAAATTATCCAAGAATAAATCCAATTTAATAAGACAAATAGAAAACTTTAAAATGGGGATATAAAAAAATCCCCCTCACTAAGGTTTTATAAAATGAGTTGTATATTTGTTGACAGAAAAATAGACTTTGAAACTTAGTTTATACTAGGGTATACTCTTGTTATGTATCCAATGGGTTTGCACAAAATTATAAAGATATATATTCACCATTACAGAATCACAGAGAAGAATTTGACTGCACTCAATCTCCTCTGTGCCCTTAATTTTCTTCTCTTCATCCCAAATCCCCTAGTGACAACTAATCTTATTACTCTCTTCATAGTTTCCCTTTTCAGAATGTCATAGTCAAAATGATACAATATGTAACCTTTACACTTCATAGATCATCCTCTTTAACTTAGTTATTTTCATTCATGTTTCCTTTGTGGCTTTTCCATAGCTCATTTGCTCCAAGTAACATTTTGTGTTCTGGATGTACCATTTTTTTATTCATTCACGTATGTAAAGGTATCTTGTTTGCTTCCAAATTAAGATAAATGTCAATAAGGCTGATATGAGCATGCTCAGGGAGGTTTCTGGGTAGACATATAACACGACAGATCATTTGAACAAATGCCAGGAGTCATTTATGCTTGATTAGAGGCTAAGAGAAGGCTCTGTTCTGTAAAAACTCCTGTCTTCCAAAGAGGGGTACACCAGTTTGTGTTCCTACAATGCCTGACTGGGCAGTATTCCTACAATTCTAACTCTTCACCAGCATGTTTTGTTTGCAGTTGTATAGATTTGGGCCATTAGAGTGGATTACGTGGCCTCTGTTTTATTTTGCATTTCTATGATGTCATGTGAAAGGGAGCATCTTTTCATGAATTTACTTGCCTTCTATGCATCTTCTCTAATAAATATGCTTTCTTTCTTTCTTGTCCTTTTTTTTTTTTTTAATTAAGCCAGTTTGTTTTGTACTTTCTGCAAATTGTACTTCAAAAAGAAAATCTTTCCTGCTTCTCTCTGTGAGGAGATCTCTGAAGATTCCATCCTGGCTATGCAGAACGGAACATATTAAGGCTAGATTTCATTCCTCTTCCACCCCTCATTTTCAAGCATCTGCCAGCGAATACAGGTGAACTGAATTCTTTGACTAAAACACAGCACAGCCTTGGACTCCATTCTTGAAGTCTGGAATAACAATATAGCATAATATCTAAAATTCCTGCATGAGTTCCTAAGTATGAAGGGTACATACTGATGAGCTAGAAAAAAGTGGAAAATTAAAGAAATTGCTAAACTGTGGGACTAGGTGCTAATTAGTAGAGCATGAAGACCTGCAAACGGTGTATAAACATTCATTAGAGAATAAAAAGAAAAAGAGGCAGCTAGGCTACTGTGAGCCAGTTCAGGGATCATGGTGCCAGTAAGACAGATATGGATCCATATGCATTAATTTGCTCAGAAATCCTGAGATTTGCTAAAATCCCATTACTGCTCTGCAGAAATCATTCTCATCTCCCTCTATCTGTCTGAACTACAAATGGTTGTGTTATCCATCCTGAGTTCATTTTAAATGTCTCATTTCTCATTTATTTGCTTATGCAATTTCTTTGACCAAAGAAGGTTCATATGTATGCATACACACACACTCCATGTGTTACTTTTCCAAATCATTTCAAATCTGTTAAGCTGTGTATCTGCTCCTTATTGGTTCAATGATATACTGATAAAGAGTGAAGGCTCTTCCAATACCACATCCCATAACCCTCAAAAAAAAATAAGAAAGAAAAAAAAAATGAAAGTAAAAAGACAAGGCTACAGTGTGAACTTGTTCTTTTTATTCAAATAAGCCTAGGAGGTATTATTTGAGAAATAGTTTAGTTGAATGTGCAATTTTCTAACTTCCATAATATTCATGCTCTGTATAGATAGGTACTATATTCACACCCACTGCTGCCAAAAGGAAGTCATCAATTAAGTGAATGCCAAACCGATTTGAGATTTGCTGCTGTGATACTCCATTATATAGAATTTCTACTTTGAAGATACATATTATTGCTTCAAGTGGCCTAAAGAATATGAATAACATCAAAGTATAATGAAGCAATCAGTTATCAAGAATAAAAACTGGACATTACTTTAACTTTTAGTACAATACCCTTATTAGATTATATAACAAATTTGTGTATTGTCCATGTTTTTCAACAAGCTCTCAAAATTCTTAAAAATTCATTATTTGATTTTATTAATGGTATAAATCTCGAATAGTGCACAAGAGTCCCTTTACCACCTCCACCCTTTCCTTTTAGAGTATATTAAAAATAATGTAAACAAAGAATTACACAATTCATAGAAAATGTTTAAATATCAAGTTCAATAGCTAATGGTTACAAACACAAAAAGTAGGTTTAAAGAGCATATTTTGCTGATGAAAAGTGGGAGAATATTTTAGGTATTGTAAAATAGAAAATCTCCTTGGAGAAATGACTGTTATTTAAACATAAAGTGAAGCAAACAAAGGAAAAAGAACTCTAAAGTACATTTCAACTGAAGTATATTTCAACTTTGTTAATAAAAAGTCCCTGAGGGAGAGGATAGCTTTATGTATTTAGGGAACAGTGAGAGAACCCAGTATGTTTAGAGTGGTGCTCAGAGTTGAAGGATTTTGAGAATACTGCAGATATCATAATAGTCTGGGTCATAAAACGTCTCATGAGCCTTGGTATGAACATGTTCTTTTAATTCAAACTGGTTAAGCATTAGGAAGTTTTGTTTGAGAAATAGCATGACTTATTGTAAGTTTTAAAATGTTACTTAATACAAACTATTGTTTGAGGAACAGATTACACACATGTAGTAATGGAAGAGATAAAAGGTTTGCAAAGGGAAGTGAATACCAAACAAAACAAATGATTATTATAATTTACAGCAAAGAACAAAGATTATAAAATAGGTGGTAAAAATTCAGTTAATAAAAACAATACTTCCATGGATAGCATGCAAACAAACTGATGTGATTATGTTCAAATAAAAATGTACTTATAAAATTAGCCTGCAGGACAGAATTGACTCATGATCCAGGGTATGCATCAACCCTCCACTCTAGAGCTCAATACATAGTAGAAGTGTAATATGGGTCTCAAATGTAAATTTTAATACTTTTAACAATTGTATTCCTTTAAGTAAAAAAAGAAACAGGTAAAACATTTAAATTATACCTAACCCATTTCTAAAATAATGTTATTATTAAGATGTTAGGTCTTGACAAGCTGATTATTTTTTAATGTAGAAGGAAACTGATTTTTGGCCATTTTGTAATACTTATTTACCTTTATGGTTTGTGCATATTTCAGCTTGGGTAAAGTAATCCTCATAGGAACTCTTTACTGATGTCATTCAATATATTCCTACATTCACATTACCTAAAAGCCTATAAAGACATGATATAGTGCACATATTGTTCCAAAATTTCAGTCTCTGGGAATAAAACTTTTTAAGTAGGAGCACAATACAAAGACACTAGATACTGTTTGATCCCACAGTGTAATGACTGGTGAGTTTCCTGCCTCTCTGATTTTGGTACAGTATTTTTTTTTGTAATCTTGGTCTCACTGAAAAATGCGTCACACACAGGATCTGGAATTCTGTTTTTATGGTACAGGAAGGTACATAAATGTAATCTAAAGAGCTACTTTATTCTCTCTTTTATAAGAACACAGACTGGACAACCATCTTTCTATCGAATTGCTGCCGGGGAAGGATTTGCACAAGGTCAACATAACAAGCCTCTCCAGCAGGTACCGCAACAGACTTTAACACATTCAGAGGATTTATGTCAAAATTCAAGCACTAAAGATTGAGCTGATAATCGTCGTTATCTGGCAAAGGCATTAGCATTTCTGTCTGTGGAGATATCAATGCCCTGTTAACTATTCTGAATCATTTTCCCAGTGAGGAAAAGAACTAAGTTGAGTGAGTTGAGAGAGGGATTTCTCACTGCCCACCACAGGCAATACCGTACAAATCTCTGGTGTTGACTGCAAGGGGAAATTAACCAGAATAGCAAACTGCTTTGCCTCCTAATGAACATGAATGCACAAACATGGTAATTTTAAAATATAACACTGGGGGCATAGAGAGAAGAAACCTGCTTTGAAGTGTATTTCCTCTGTGAGGACCCCATGCGTGATTTTTGAAAAAGACTGAATGATTTCCAGCACTTCTAAAGAATATACTCTTTGGCCTATATCCAGGATGATTCCCAATAGCCCCTGCAGTTTGGGCCTTCTATATAAAGGTGACTCTTTCTTTAAAAACAAAATGCTGCTAAAGAGAACTACTGTACTGACAATAATTCAGAAGAAAACATGGAGAAAATAAAAAGGGAGGCAGACATGTCAATTTCTCAAGAAAGATGGCAAATTTAACTAGTTTAACATAAATACGGAGTTCTTGAAAGTATCTGAGATGAAAATTGATTTTTTTTCTTGCTATGCTGACTCTAAACAAGCTTCATGTGCATCAAATAATGGGGCAGATGTTTCATTCCATCTACTGAATCCTACCAGAGAAATAGCAGTAACTACTAAAGAACAGATATTGTGGCTGATACATGGCTTCCTAAAAAGTATTTCATTTTTCTATCAACAGTGAGTGACAAATCATCTTCAATTACACTGACTATGTTTAAAATTGGCATGTACTGGAAGGTGAATTGAATCTAATGACACTAGGATCATTCTGAGGTAGCGCTATATTGTCTCCATCTACATTTCCTGACTTTAAAATTCTAAGTTCCAGAAAAAAATGAAAATTATTTATTATGTTTTTCACATTCCAATCCATCGAGCACACTGCTATTCACAAAGCTGATCATCTCAACTAAATTGAACGCAAAATTATTAGTGTGGAAAATTCCTTGGAATCTGTCAAAATTTCAGATGTGATTCTTATGGTTGAGCCTTGATTAAGACTGATTATTTTTTCTGCCTGTGCTTGGTCTTAACTCAAACTATATACCTCTGACATCAGTTCTGACTGTGGGAAAGCCTTTCTATGCCTGCTGTTTCTTTGGATTTTAAAGAATATAAACAGTTTGCCCTTTTGTGAGCAAGATTCTGCCATGAAATGAATCTGTCCAGAAGTGACACCCAGCCTACATCTAGCTTTATTTTTAAACAGAAAAGACTACAATAGAAAGCACATATTTTAGAATCTCTCTAACTCTTACCCATGACCACTTTTCAAGACCTAGCTTAGGTCACAAGAATGTATACAGGTGTAGACTGATGCTTACTCTACAACCTAACTCTAACCAGCACCATGCCCACACTTTCATGACTACCTGTGACCAGCCCAACCAGGTGAGACCCATATCCTCATATGCCATATACTTTTTAAACTCCCAGAAGGCTCAGCAGAGGATATCCTTCTCTTTTATCAACCCTACCTGGAGCATTTTCCAGAAATTCACTTGCCCATGTAATTCTATGCTCTCAGGCTTAGCCTGGAACACAGCTTTAGCATGAACCTTGACCAACCCAGCAAAAATTCTTACTTGCATGCTTTTTAGGACAATATGAAAAGACAAAATGTGTAAATTTTAGGCATTATAGAAGTATCCCAGGTAAATGGAAGAGACCAGAAATTTTCATTCAACAAGATTATAGAAAAAAAATTCTGCAAATCAAGAAAAAACATCCATATAAACACAAGAAGCACACAAAACACCAAATAAGCCTATAAAAGAATCCATTCCACATATTATAAAATACAGAACAAAGAGAGAGAACTAAAAGGTGCATGAGGAAACCACATGTTAGAATAACAATTGACTTCTCAGTGTCTCAATAAAAACTTTAAAAGACAGAAGAGACTTCCTAATTCGGAAAGACCACAGGTGCCTACCCAGGCTTCTTTATACAGAAAAACTATTTTCAAAAAGAAAAAATCTTTCCAATACAGAAACAAGGAATTAATTTTTAAGGAGTAAAAGAGTATTAGACCATTTTGCTTGGTGAAAAGAAAATGGAAGAACATAATATTGACTTTGTGGAATTGAAATTAAATTACAAACTACTGAGTAAGAAATAGCCCACAGGTTAAATCAAGAAAGAAATTTTTAAACTTCTGTAAATAATTAAAAATAAAATATAATACAGCAAAAGCTCTGGGCATATTAAAAACTGCCATGGGTGGGAAATTTATAACTCTAATTGCCTACATAAAATGACCCAAAACAAATACAAATAAAGCAAAAACAAATGACTTAATGATGCAATGTAACAATCTGGAAAAAAAAATAAACCTAACATAAATATAGTAGATAAGAAGAAATAATAAAGTAAAAGCAGAAAATAATAAAATATAAATGAAGGGAAAATAATAAAGTCTAAGAAATTATTTAAAAATAATTTATTTATATTTTATGCATGAATGCTCTGTATGTCTACACACCAAAAGAAGCAACAGATCCTGTTATAGATGGTCATGAACCACCATATGGTTGATAGGAATCAAATCTCAGGCCTTCTGGTAGAGCAGCCAGTGCTCTTTACCCTCGCGCCATCTCTCCAGCCTCTCTAAGAGATTCTTAAAATAATATACAAACAAAATTGACATAGTCTTTGCCAATTAACAAATGAAAAGACTTGACTTGAGAATCAGAAATGGAGAAGGAAACACTGCAACAAAGAAGCACTCAATCAATACCAATGTTGTCTAAGTATAGGTTTGGTGTGATCAGAATTTCTATCTAACAGGACTTGAATAGTGGGAGGTAGTATGATGGGGGGAACAACTAAGTTGAGAGAGTAAAGGAAACCACAATCAACAAAGCCATGGAGAAGCCTAAGAAAAGGTGAAGACATCTACAGCAAGTCTCAGGTGAGGGATACGTCAGTCTTGGAGAGTAGACAGTTAAGGAGAATAAAACAGGAGGTTAGGTTTCACCCTTATGATAAGAAGAGATTTCCTAATAACCTGCTACATGTCAAAAGGGAAATGAAACAGTAAATTTGCAGAGGAGAATTAGATGAGCTTGATAGGAACAGTTTTCAGACTTGCTGCAAAGCAGTGACAATATAAAAACCTGTCCAGTCTCATTATCACCCAGTGATATCTGAGAACAAAGAAAACACTTTTCCTGAGACCATCCAAATAGACCAAGTATGACAATGTGTAGTACTGAGGAAGGGGAGACACCGAGATGTCTAACAGACCACTCACGGAAGTGCAATTTCTCCTGATGCTCAGGAGAAATCTGAGTATAAAATCTTTAACCAGACCAAAAGCTATCATTTTATTATTACTAAATAATTTCAAATTTATAAATATTTTAAACTGTCATCACTATGATTAAAAATATAGTAGAGCTATATTTCACAAAATTCTGTCAAATCAAATATTACTGAGAAGTTTTAGGGAATGCTTTTACCCAGTAAGAAAATGCTAAAACATTATTTTAATAATGAATAAAAACAAATAGGTTTTAAAAACAAACATAAATGAGCAATTATTATGCAAAACATAGATTCTACATCTAAAACAAGACTAAATATTCATAGATATTTTTATTATTCTCATCTGTTACTCACACATATCTGTGAAGATGAATATGGAAAAAGAGTTCAATTCCTGCCTTGCAACAGTGAAAACCAGAAAATAAATTCGTTATTGATAGAAAGGACATATTATGTCTTCCCATCTGGCTAGATTAGTTTCCTGTTGCTGACAAAAATTAACACCATCTAAAAAGCCTTTAAACAGTGAAAATGTATTATCTAACAGTTTTATAGTTCAGATGTATACAGTTTCAAAGGCCATAGCTATGCTGCTGCAAGTTGTGTTTCTAGTTTGATCTTCATGAGGGTCTTTTCTGCTCTTAGGTTAAGCAATGAGGTTGTTTTTTAATACTCATGTAAAATCAAGATTGTTGTGAGCCTTAAAGGTCTTCACATTGCTTTGCATGTAGTCATTTCTTCACCTTCAGAATCTGCAGTGGGCACATTGTGTCTGCTGAACTCCCTTCAGCCTTCTTCCATCTTGAACATTCATGATTAGATGGTGGCCACCTTAAAAGTGGATAACTTTCCTGTCTTAAGATCCCAGAGTCCCTACTCTCGATCACACCTGAAAAGTCTTTATTACCTTGTAATATATGCACAAATCTCAGGGGATAAAATGTGGTTATCTTTGAGATCATTTATTCTGTTTATTGCAACTTCTTGTTGGTGGAAGGTTCTGAGGACTACAGAAGTCATCATTTCCTAAGGCCTGCTGGGAATAACAAAGGATACCTCAGAAGTGCTGCCAGAATAGCTGACAGAGATGGACACTCTCCTGATCACCTACTTCTAAAGATGTTAGTTTGTTTCCCCAGTTTCAGGAAGTAGGCATGTGATTAAGCCACCTTAACAAATACAAAAGAGTTTTTATACTTGCCCATTTTGATTCTAGAAGGCTGTTTTTTATCTTATTCAATTAAAGACATTTTCTCCAGCTTATAACAAAAGAAACTCTACCTTTTATTTATTTTATATGTTATTTCTACTTACGTGTCAAAACAACCAAGTTCATCATGAAAAAGTGAAAGTAGGTACTTTTTTTTCCCTTAGGCATGCCACAGCTGTCCTAACTCCATTGACATTGTCCTTGTTTTGAATGACTACTATAACCATATACCAAAGACCCAATTGTGCTTAATAACCTTTTCAGACTTGTATTCTTTCCATTGGTCTCTCTTTTATCGCTCAAGCACTTTATCTTAGTGATAATTAGAAACTTAGAGAGTGTTTTTATATCTATTGCAAATGTAATCTTCATTATTCTGTGATTATTATTTAATCAGCCTAGAGCATTATTATAGATTTATCTGATTCTATATTTGAACTTTGTATAGAAGATCCTACTTGAAAATTTAAAAAAACTAATCTATTGCAATTTTACCAGTTAAAAAAGTAGAAAGTAAATACGTAAAATTATAAGAAAATGAAGTCAGAATGCAGCTGAGACTACTACAATGGTTGCCATATATAGCTATTTAAATATAAATTATAAACTACAAATTGGAGACATAATTCTGTTTCAATCAACAGTTGCATTTCAAATTTTAATGACTAAAGGTGGACACTGCCAACCATATTAGTTATTGCAAACATAAAACATTTATATTATTGTGTATATTTGTTGAAAAACATTTAGCTTGAAATTTTTTACTAAGGACCTTAGTCCTCTCATCTCTATGGTACAATGAAAAGTATCATGTTGCTACTTAAAAAAAATATTTTGTTATTAGTATGTGTCTGTAGGTAATAAGGTCTTTGTAGTACATGAATGTCTGATATGGGGGCCAGAAGAGAGCATCAAATCATCTGGATTTATGGACAATTGTGAGTTGACAAATAGGTACTGGAAATTAAACCCAAATTTTTTGGGTTCTTTTAATCATTGAACTCTCTCTCCAGAATCCCATCTTTATATTGTGATGTGTAAAGTATAATCTGAAAATAAAATCAGCAAAGGAGAAAGTGTAAAGCAGAACAAGCATAGATAAATGTGTGTTGGAGAAATGCCTGCATTAAATACAGGTAACAAACTAGCAGGAGAGATCAGCCAGAAACCTGCTATAAGCATCGAAGTCATATCTTAAGACACAAATAAAAGGAAGAGGATGATGAATGAACAGGTTTCCAGGCTCTAGAGATGCTATGAGGAAGCTTGTAACACTTTAAAACTGTGTTACTATGAGCTGAGAAAGTCTAAGCTTTTATTGTCAGTTTCTACTTCACTTTGGATGAGGATTTTTCTTTAGGATGCCAAATTATCAGTACTGGTAGCCTGTCTCTTGAAACCAAGCCATCTCTCAATACCACAAAAAGCCATGAGGCAATAAGAACCAGGAGCTTGAGGTATCAGGCACTTTAAGATACAGAAATTGTCCTCCAGAGACATTGGCAGGATTTACTATAGGTATAATTGAATACTGGGAAATAGTAGATGAGCTTCCCTGGTCCACAATATAAAATAGAATCTTCTCAGCAGTTGATAGCAGTTTATCACAGAATATTCAAGCTCTCTAGTCTGCACTAGCATCTGATAGAGAATGTAGGCCATCTCATTTCACCAGGTTCTACTACGACAGATATTTTATATGTAAGTCCCCTCTATCCCCTCTTGGAGAATTCTAAAGCAATATGTAAACCATCTTGCATATTTTTAAAGAAATATGAGGTGGTCCAAGTTAGCCTTTTTCTCAGAGAACAAGTTCCAATTAGAATCTGATCCAGGTAGTGAACTGAGAATCAGATACTATTTTCTTCCTTGTCCCAAATTCTGAGTCTGTGCCACCTGCTACCTCTTTTTCTCCATATGTTAAGAATCATCCTCCCCCCAACAGTTGAGCTTCCCAAAGGCCTGCCTTGACATATACCCCTGATTTTCAAGAATGAAGCATTAAGCATTTTCCCTTTATTTTAAACATAAATGTATTTATAGTCTACTAAAAGTTGTCATTTTCTTATCTTTATCAATAAAACCAAGTAATATAAAAGAAAACAAAAATCATGTGCAATCTTCATTACATGGCACAACACAGTGCTGAGCTGTTAGCCTTTCTAAAGAGGACTTTACCACTTGAAGGGGTCAGACAAGTGCAATGGAGTGCCTTTGGCTGCAGATTGGGACACTGAACTGATCATATCTTTCTTTATCCTAGTAGCATTTGAACGATGCCTCCATTTCAATACTCTAGTAATTTCATTAAAAATTATATCTAGATCTATTTTTATATTCTTATCTTGGAAAATGTGGACTGTCTACTCAGTCAATTATGTGGTAAAATCTATTTTCCCTCCCTTGAATTTGGTCTGGGCTTGCAACTTGATTTTTCAAAAGAATGCACTAAAAACGACAGCCATCACTCAGTCTCTGTGATGTCAATCCCAGGAAGCTTAAAGAGCATTCCAGAGAACAAAGCACACAAACAAGACATTCCTAGGCCAGCTCACTTCTGCTGACTCACTAGTTGACCAAACATTTATACCCAAACACTGAACCCAATTTTGAATAGAAATAGACCCTTACCAACCTATCTAAAAACATGCAAACACAGTATTTTGAGCTACTACATTTAAAGTGATTGGTTAACAACACAAGCTAACTAATAAAATATGTGTGGGCTGGAAGTTTGGTATCCACAGAAAAGACAATTAAGTAAAATTACTGCTACGTATTTGGTTGTTTGTGCATTTTCATTTCCAGCTTCATCATTCTGTGGTTTACATATAACACAAAACTTCATTGTGGATCTTACTGGTTTTTTGAAGACTAAAGAGCAGTGAGTTTTAGCCTGCCCTGAGCTCATAAACATCTAGGCCTTGGAAGCCCTATGAGGCTCACCTTTCAGAACACAGAGAGTATCAAAGCTTTGCAGGAGTGCCAACGTCTTGCTAATCTTTATCTGTATATTAGAGCCACTCCTCTTTCTAACTCACACTCGGGTCTTTTTCTCACTGGCAGTTTCAGATTTGGAGTTAAGAAATTCACTTGCCTTGCTTAGATTGTACTATGTCCAGACTTCTTCTTTCAGCTATAGACAAGACTGTTTTAAAGGCTTACTGACTGATTGAGATTTATATGGCCAAATGAGTTAAACCTATAAGAAAATATCAGCCTATGATAGAAACAAAACAAAGTAATTTACTATTTGTTCACAGGAACAAAAGACTTTCGTCTAAAAGATCTACCAAGGTATTAAAAGATGCATTTAATAATATGGTAGCTCATTGTCTCAGGAGAATACGGCTAGATGTGTCAATTGTCTCTTCTATTTTTATGAAATAAATCATAAAAGGGGATTAAGGCATTAGCTTCAAATATTGGTCACTCACTGGAAATTTAAACATATTACTTAGATTGGTAAATATCAAAGAATAGTAGGATGAGATGCCTATGTTAGTTATAATAATCATTGTGATAACCACATGATACTTACATGGAAATAGCACAAGATATTCCATTTGGTCTGTTAGAATCCATTTTCTCTACTCTCTGTATTGGTTCATTTCCTAAACACACTCAAAGTCTAGCTTAGGTGAGGTCCTTTGTAAAGTCTATACACAATGTCATCTCATGTTAAATTCTTGTTCTCCTGTCTCTTGTTTACTCAAGCAAATTATCTGGGGTTCAACCTGAGTGTTGCATGGACACTGTAATTATCAGAATTTCTCCCACTATGTCAAGAAAGGTAAGAAAAACCAATCTAGAGAATCATGATATGAGTGTTCCAGTGTTATTTAGGGGACATTATGAGAACAAAGAACAGAGAGAAATCAGGGTATTCTCTGAAACTCACATTGAAATTGTTGTAGAGGTAAACAAAAACAAAAGCAGCTCTTGATAATGATGATCTGGAATAGGAAAGAGCTTACTTCAGTATATTTATACTTCTGACTTGACTTTTAGTGTATTTGTGTGTGTGATCTTCAACTACCATCTCCTCCAAAAAGAAGCATTACCCTAAAATTTAACAATACATTTTAGTTCATTTTTAATCCAAGTTCACATCTAATGCATCTAATATATACCCAATTATCTCTGACTTCCTTTAGTTAGCATTTTGTTTGTGAGATCCAGCTATGCAGTTGCAAAGAGCTACACATTGTATTTATTCTTATTGACACATAGCATCTCATTGTGGTTATATGCACTCAGTGTGTTCTATATGGTCATTTAGGCAGGTGACTCTACATGCTCCTACATACCTTCTTAGGTAGAACTATCTGTTCATTAATTTTGAAAATAGACAAACCCAGAAATGAAGTTTCTGACTCATGATTTTAAATACTGCCAAAGCTTCTCAAACTAATGTTACTATAGTTTTCTTTTCCAACAATCCATGTGACACAGAGGTGGGGATAAGAAGGAGACAAAGAACACAAGCAAAGAATAAAAGGCCATCAGTAAAGTCAAAATATTACTTGGATCCACAAACATTACAAAACATGGGAGTTGGGCTACTGCCAATGGATAGCCAGAAAAGCATGGTGTACACATAGATCCATAGATTTCTTATAATGAGCTTCCTGGGTCTTCCAGCTGCATCAAATAAGTAAACTTTTATGTTGAGGTGATGAAAAACTTGGACCAAAAGTGGTTAATGGGGAAAAACTTATTTTGGCTTATAATTCCAGACAGATAGAGTCCATCATGATGAGCAGGCATGGTGGCAGGACCAGGAAGCTGAGTAGTCACACAAACTGCAAACACGAAGCGGGGAGAGGGAGCCAAAAGCTCTATACTTTAACATCCTACCCCCGTGACATACTTCTTCCTAAAAGATCATACCTCTCAAACATCCCCAAACACCAAAGCTGCCTTTTAAAATTCCCGAGACTATGGGGGAACCTAACTCATTCAAATCACTGTTCTGCCCAGTCTCACTGATCCCCAGAAAAATCCACAGAATCACACCTACTCTCTATATTCAAATGCAAAGGAAGATTTTTTTTTTGTTTTTTTTTTTTTAATTGTAGTTTTACAGCTGAGCTTAGATTGGGAACTGAACTAAGCTGGCTACCCAGAAGCAAGCTGTTTTTTAAAAGCAAAGATCAAACTAAGACCATAGGAATGCTGTCATCAGGCTAGGGAGTGAGGGCTCAGAGAAAGTCTCTTTACTATCACTGGCAGATGGGCAGGTTCTGGCTGACTGTTTTAGGATGGGAGAAAATACCTCCCCGCTGGCCTGAAATACCCTTTAATTACCCAGGACCTTGGGCACTTGGCCCTGAGTGCTTACCCTTGGGATTTAGAAACTTCTCAGCTCCAAAAATAGCTCTAGGTCTGAAGGTGGAGGGACTTTAGTTTTCATATCACCAAGCTCTTAGAAATTTGACAAAACAAACAAAAAAGTCAGTAGTTTCATGGCAGTGTGTGTCTCTAAGATGGAATGAGTCCTGCAGTATGTCATGTAAAGAGAGGGCCTCCTCCACCATCTTTCTTTCCTTCACTGATAGAAAGCATGCATCTGTAGGTCAGAAGTCAAGAAATTAAAATTGTTAGGAAGACAGACGCTAACCTATATGTGAAATCCAGACAGTTGTTTTCTTCTATACCTGCTTCCTTATTAGATACTTCTATTTCATCTTTCTGACTCCGTGCCATAGGAATCTTCTGCCCTACCATGCTATTATTTTCCCATAGCATGTAGATGTGCAGAGTTTTAATTTAGAATGACTTTTACTACTACTAATAGCAGATTCTTGTTACCAGGACCCATATTGAGAAGGTTAAGAACATATCTATTAAGCAAGATACTAATGTTGTATTGAGAGCACAATAGACTGTGAATACTGGCTTTGAGACTAATGGCTTTTTAAAGGTGCCTCACACACAGCAGAAATTTGAGAAATATTTGCTACCTTTGTACCTTTTACCTCACAGCTGCACATCAATTTTGTAACCAATAGCTTAAAGAAAATATCTATGTTCCTTCATTAGGCTGCCATCACTCCAAGGATGATGCCCTCATAATATTGTCCTCAAACAGTATTATACGTGATACAAATAGAGATTCCTTAGAATATGTGTCAGAGTTTTCACTAATAGAGGAAATCAACGTTAAAGAGTCAGAAAAGATATGGGGAAAATGGCTCAAATGATTGAAACACACAACTAGTGAATTTTCAAATGTTCTTTCCTCATCTGACCTGTTAGCATGTACTTGGTCTCAATGATAACACAACACAGACATGAGGACAATTTCATATATGCACCGAAACAGAACAATACAATGAATACAATGATGACAGTGTAAGGATTCCCAGCAAATAGCAGCTATATGGTAAACTCAACATGGTACTGGCAGAGCACATTTTATAGAGGGTCCGCCCCCAGGCGTGGCTATGTAAATCTGTGTCCACCCTCTCTTTTAAAAGGAGACTCCACATAAAGGCTGATCAACCACCCAGACCTTCTACCCCGACTCCCCACTTCTCTCCCTCATACCCTGTCAGTAACTCCCTTGAATAAACTCTTGTGTGGCATCTGGTGGTGAGTGTCTCATGCACAAAATCAACAGACAATGTCTAGATGCTACTGTTAAGTGAGATTTTTGGCTGATGCCTACCATTCCATCTACTTGGGACACTCAGGAAAGAACATTTCAAGTTCAAGACCAGCCCAGGCAGTCTTTGTGAAACATTGTCTCAAGATAAAAATAAAAAATGGATTATGAATGTAGCTTAATAATAGGACCCAGCATATGTGAATTCTTGAGTTATATCCTAAGTACTGGGGTGAGGGGAACAGGAGAAAGGTGTTTTTTAAGATAATACTAAGGCATGATTTTTTGAGCAACCAACATGTAATTAGACCAGCTTATAGAAGTCTTTGAAGGAATGGATTGCTTACCACTTACATTCCTTTCAGTATCGAGTAGCACTAGATTATTCATATCCCAAAATAAGAGCAAACTATGTTTTAAGGATTCTTTGACATATTTGAAAAAGCTAATATAATCATATTTAATTAAATAAAATTGGTAACTAAGAGACCTGATTTTGAGCCATGCCCCTCAGGTAAATTTTAAAGATCTCTGTGTTTGAGTTTCTGAAGACAAACAAGCTTCAAATGCTGGGACATTGTGCTGGCTAGTTTTAATGTCAGCTTTATACAAGCTAAAGTCATTTGAGAAAAGAAATCCTTAATTAATAAAATCTCTCCTTAAGATTAAGTGTGAGCAAGTCAGTAAAATATTTCAAGATTAATATTAACCTTATTTTTTTAATTTTTAAAGAAGGTGAATTTTACTAATTAAAATTAATCTTAAAAGATTAAGGTCAGCTGGGAGATGATGGCACATACCTTTGATCTCAGCACTTGGGAAGTAGAGAAAAGCAGATCTCTGTGAGTTCAAGGCCAGCCTGGTCTACCGAGTGAGTTCCAGGACAGCCAAGTCTGCTACACAGAGAATTCATGTTTCCAAAAAGACTCCAAAAGATTAAGGATTTTCTTAAGAAGAATGAGGATGGTGCCATCACTGAGCTGGGCTGGTGATCCTGGGTTCTGTAAGAAAGCAGGCTGAGCAAGCCAGTAAGTAGCACTATGCCATGACCCCTGTATCAGCTCCTATCTCCAGGTTCCTGCCCTGTTTGAGATCATGTCCTGACTTCCTTTAATGATGAACAGTGATGTGGAAGTGTAAGCCAAAAAATCCCTTTCTGCCTCAAGTTGCTTTGGTCATGGTGTTTAGCCACAGCAATACACCCTAACAGAGACAGGTGTTGTCTCTGAAAAATTCAAAGTTAAACGGTGGCTTAATTTGAAATCTCATGTTTCAGCATGGTATTTGGGGTCACCATTTTTATTCCACTGATATTCTGTAAGTGAATGGCATTCGGAATTACTTGAATGAGGTCCCAAACACTTTTCTTGTCCAGTGTTTAATGTGATGTATGTCTCCTTTTAAATGACTGTGGATAGTGATAGTAAGACTGCATCCTTTATAAAGCTTCAGAAGTAAGAGAGTTGTGTACAGTGCTATGGAGGATCATGAGGACATTAAGCTTCACACACATCCCCATCCTTCATGATGAGTCAGTGAGCCCCATCACCTCTTGTCCTAACCTTCTTTGTATTGTGATTTGTCCACACATATTTATTAAGAATATTACACATTTACAGCTTTTTCATTGACAGTGTGACTCAGAAAGTAACAGAAAAAAACAATACAATTTATTGTCCTTCATACATATCTAAGGGAGGAAAGGGGAGATAATATGCAAATCCTGAAATTCACAAATGAGATGGGATAAAAATCTCTGCAGAATTTATAAAGTATGCACGATGCTTTCGATTGTGATGTATTACACTTCCCACCCCTTCTCGCCCATCTACAGCAGTGTCTTCAATATTTTACTGAGCCAGCCTAACATACAGCTCACAATTTTAAACTGACAAATCTAAAACCATAAATTTTAGACGCTTTTTGCAAAACAGCAAGGCTGAGTACAGACTGTACATTTAGAATATTATAGCCTGTCCTAATTCATGCCATTTCCACACACTTTTTCTCTTCTGGAGGCTTTGGGGGCATATTTCAAATAAATATCGGTGCTTTGTGTTTATGCCATGTAATAAAGAGTATCTGGACCTGTCTGTAGGAAAATATCTGTTTCTCCAATCATCTCCATTATAGGGAGGAAATGAATTCTATTCTGAGGACAAAAAATAAGAGTAGTCTCACAAACATTTAAAATCTGCTCATTTGGGATTTGCTAGAGACATTTGTCTATTTATTACTAAACAGGGTTTTATCCACAGGCAGATAGAATGTTACAGAAAATAAAAGGAAAAGTTCATTTCTTACAAAACCTTAGCTGTCTATTTGACACCTTTTTTACTGCTCACACTTCTAAATTCATGATATGTAGCATTAGGAGAGCATCTCAGGAAACTCATTATCCATAGTCTCTTCATGGCAATGGCCTAAAATAATTAAATGCTGGCTCTCTTATAGAGATCATGTAAGAAGAATGGAATAGGAAGAATCCCAAAATGACCATCTCACCATTAGATCCTCTTATGCAATAAAAAAGTATTAAATATGAAGAGGAGACTAGGAGATTGTATTACTTCCACTTTGGTTTCTATCCAAAGAGAGGCTTCTTATCACTTTCCTAGCCTCTAATGTTGATTCCTTATCAATATTTCCAGCTGCTGACCCTAGTCAGATTGAGCTGGCATGTAGTTGAGAGCATTTTCACTCTACTGAAGCCATCAAAAGGAACAATAGATCCAGAAGGTAGCACACATCGATAATCTTGGGGGACTGAAAATTTAAGGCTACTGATCTAGTCTACCTAGAGGGATGCTAATTTGGGGGGAAATGGGGTGTGGGACAGGACACAAATGATAATAAAAGTAGATTGAAGGTAAGTAATAAGAAAGACAGGAAAATACTTGGAAATGTTTATTGGACAATACAAATAGGAACAGTGACTGCAAGACACTGAAAGCTGTGATTCACCAAGGTCATATCACAGACCTGGCATTCTACTTAGATGTTTTACTCTAGGCAGTTCAGAATACAATTATTAAATTTGTAGGTGCTAAAGTGAGGTCATTGGAGTTTAAATTTAAGCTGAATGGAGAGCTGGAAAGGTCAAGCCTAAGCACTCATTTATAAAATGGAATAATAATGGACACAAAATAGTTTATTGCTAGCATAGATGAGGTAATGTATTGAATCTATTGTCAACTGCCTGGTTGTATTAATCAGAGTTAACTCACTCCTGACATATAGTCAAGCGCTATATAAAGATTACTATACAGCAACAGTATTTTTAAATGGTAAAGTGACATGTTCTCTTCTTTCTTCCAGCCTTCCCTTGTGGGTACCTTACCAACAGGGATTCCCTTTTCAGTCACAACAACCAGATTCAAGCATTTCAAGACAATTCATAGCAGACATCATATTTACCAGTTTTTCCTTTCTCAGAGACAATTAGTCTGTGGTTTCTATAAAGGCAAAGAAGAATTTGGAAAGAAACTTAACTAGAAAAAAAAATGAATGGAGAGATAGGTGCTCCTGAAGTGAGAGAGAAAATAAATCTCTCTAGAAGTAGGCCATGACAGCAGCAGAAGAATAACACCTGTGAGGTTTTGCTGCTTCATCCGTGGACCCCCAAAGAGAGGCAGAAAATAAAGCCTCTCTGTGGATGATGGAGGTATGAAGAAATATCAGTATCTTCATCTCTTTCTTATCTTTCTCCTTGGGGTTTGAATGAAATGAAATAAGCAGAACCTGTCTCAGTGAGTCTAACAGAATTAAGCCCGTAGCCATTACTAGAGCTTTTATAAAACTGTAAGCCACATTCTGTGCCCAAGTCCCTGGTCTCCATTCCTCACCACCAGAAAAAGAAGGGACAGAATAACAAAATGACAGGGAAGGGGGAAGAAAGGAGAATAGAGGAAAAAACAAAAGGATATAAATTAAATTTAATATTTTAACATAGAATATTATTGTTCTAATATGAGTTAAAAATAAATCAAATCTATTATGAATTTAAAATTAAATTGATGTGTTGAACCTCAAGCATCTTTCACTTTAAATGAACCATACTTCAGATATTCAATAGCCACATGTGGCCATTGGCTATTTCATTGGTCAGGATTTTTTAAAGGCACTTATAAAAGATGATGTATAAACTCTTTAGTAAATAAGAAAATATTTCACAGAGAAATAAATTGATCAGAAGCTGATATGTGAAATCAGTGTCCCAGGAAAGATTTTGTGTGATTATTGTGACCTCCTCTGGAATTCTTCATGAGAAAACACTAAGACTGAATAACATTATCAGAAAGCCAGTTAGAGGGCAATAAAATACTGAAAGTAAAATTCAATAAAAGTGTCTTACCTTTATCTCCATAACAATTTTATTTTATTTTTGTCCCAAGGTAATTTTTCACTTAATTATTGGGTAAATTCCTTGATTTATGAGCCTGAAAGCTAGAGATCAGGAGGTCGTCTGTACATATACAAAAAAGAAGGTGTGAAGCTATGTGTCTATAATCCAAGTGCGGGAAGGAGGACACAGTCAGATCCCATAAGCTTGCTGGCATCCAGGCTACCTAACACAGTACAGGACAGATTGAATGACACTGTCTTAGAAATTAAGGTGAGGAAGTTATTGAGAAAGACATCCCAAAATTAACCTCTGACCTGTTACTTATGGCCATGTGGGCTAGAACATGTGTACACATGCATATATCACACAGAAAGACATATTCACACATATACAGTTGACATATTCTGAATATATTGGCTCATTCTGGTAACCTAGCACCTGGACTGTCTTAAGTACTAGCCTAGTTTGTACCACAAAGTGACATTGTATTTCAAAAACAGTAAAGTAGACAGTTACACATCAATACCAGTGTACAGGTTTATTTTGAGGTCAAGACAGCAACAGTAATCTTTATGAAGTCTATCAAAAAAACTGTACTGAGTCACAGGTTAAGATGTTTACAGAGGTAGGACTTCTGCAGAGCAGGACATACAGAGGGACCCATTATTACCCTCTGGGAACAAAATTTCATTAGCAAACGTTCTTTTGAGACTGTATAATTTTTATCCATTTCTTCAACTTTTAGGGACCTGGCACAAGTGTTCATCACTTAGCTTTTCATCACTTTAATGAAATACATCGCATAATAAACCTACAAAGCATAATTTATTTGTTTGAATATAAGTGTGAAATTTGAACTCTAATTCTTATTCATACTAAGTATACTCCTGAGTAACATCTCAGCTGCCCCTCCCCTGAAAGAAACCCTTCTCATTTCTGTACATAATTGTGGTAGAATGCTTTCTGTATGATGTAAATAAAGTAGCTGTTTTTGGTCCATGCAGGACACCATAGAAGTGGGTGGAGAATCAGAGGGCACGCAGGTAGGAAAGGGTGGAGTTAGTCACTCTCCATTGGAGCCCCAAGAGGAACAGACATGTAGAGGTACCGGCCAGCCACGGGCTGGGAGCCACGTGATGGGCAAATTAATAGAAATGGGTTGAATTGGGATGAAAGAGCTAGCTAGTAATGTGCTTAAGATATGGGCCAAACAGTATGAAGTAATATAAGCATGTGATTCATTTTCTTTGGGGGACAAAAGCTGTGGGCATGCAGACCAGGTTCCAAACTACCACCGCTGCGTGCGCCAGGTTACAAACTCTGGGCACAAAACTCCTGGACCCAAAACGGGCCGGGAAAAACTTACTACAACACTTAGTCTTGAACCTTCTGCAGTCATCATAAAGCCAACCCATTTCTTTGAACTTCTTGGGGAGATACAAAATTTCAAATGTTAATCCTACAGATTCAAGGGGAAAGACCACAAACCATAAATTATGGACAAATCGTGCGGTATTGTGCACAGCAGAGCTGATCCAGAGGCTGTCTCCCACTAAGAATTCAAGAGATCATCCCCAAGCCAATTTACCATACCTCTTTTACCAAGCAAAACCAACTGCACAGGGTGGAGGGATTATGCAAGGAAGTGTGATTACAGAAGCAAGACAAGGAAATTAAAATTTTTACAAAGCAGTTTAGGATATCTTCCCAGAATCAGATGCTGAAAATGTTTTATGTTTACAGAGTGTAGCACAGCTCAGCTCTGAGAAACAGAAACTTAAGTTTTTAACTAAACAGAAATTCAACTACAGATTCAGTAGGCTCCTAGGAACAAAATGGCATCAGGCTGGTCCCTCACAATGACTAGTAGGACATTGTCTTAATCAGGATTTTTATTACTGTAATAAAACATAGTAATCAAAAGCAACTTGGGGAGGAAAGGGTTTATTTCATCTCACATTTTTATCTCACATGTTCTGATCACAGTCCATCATGCAGAGACTTAAGGCAGAAATTTGGAGACAGTAACTGAAGCAGAAGCCATGGAGAGATACTGCCTACAGGCTTTCTCCTCACAATGAAAGGAAATAAATATAATCAAATGCATTTGTCTTGGTAAGTTCTTTAAACACTTCACATTCTATACTTTAGTGGCCCCATACATGTACAAAAAATTTTAGAAGCTTTAGGTATCAACAAAATCTAAAACCTGTCCCAAATATTTAAAGAAATTACCCTAATCATACTATTTCTCTAGAACTTTTGGTACCATAATTTGTGTAAGTCAGGGTTGTCAAGATTCTCTAAACAAAGAAAACCGAAGAAGAAATAAATATATGTGGGTTATGTGTGTGTGTGTGTGTGTGTGTGTGTGTGTGTGTGTGTAATATTTATTAGAGTGGCTTACAAGTTGTGGATTTGCTAGTGTAAAAAATGGCTGTCTACCAATGGAAAGGCAAATCATTAGTAGTTTCCTAATCCAGGAGTCTGGATATCTGAGCTAGTCTTCAGTCTATATTCTATCTACAAAGAAGTAGGTTCTAATTTCAGTGACTAGCCTCAGCAGTGAATAGATGCACTTGTTACCAAAAGGGAGGACAAATGGCAAAAAGCAAAAGCTTCCTTTTTCTATGTTTTGTTTTGTTTTTCTCTTTTTCTTGGGATGCTACCAGAAAGTATGACACAGATTTAGAATAGGTCTCCTAATTTCAAAGATCCAGGTTTAGGGTGACTCTTCTGGCCTCAAAAGGCCAAGATTTAGGATGGGTCTCCTTCAAATGGTCCAATCAAGAAAATCTTCTCATTTGTGCCCTGATACTTTGATTTTACTTAATTCCAGATATAATCAAGCTGACAAACAAGATTAGCATCACTAAAATAATGCAGCAAATTGCCTGTTTCATGATCAAGAAAGTAAGAGTTAAGGTAGAAGATCCTGGGTTCCCATAATTTTCTTTAAAGGAAGGCATAGTTTAATAACCAATGACCTCTTTCTAGGCCCGCTTCTTAAAGCTTCCACCATATCCCAATAGTTCCAATAAAGGTACTAACTCTATAGCTTATGAAACATTGGAAAACATTTATCTGAACAATAAGAAAGTAGAAATAATGGGTAGAGGTGGCCTCATTCTGTCACCTGTGTTCTTACATAGTTACCACAACTCTTTTGCTTTGTATGCTTCCACACTGAGATTCAAAAAATTGATTTAGAACTTTTCTCAGTCTCAGTCAAAGGAGATATGTATATTACACACTCAAGAATGAAAGAATAAAAATCTCTTTTGGAAAAACTACAACTTAAAGACACTGAAATAATACCTCAAGATCACATAGCTTATAAACAAGAGGGAAACATTATAAAAATAATTCTATTTTTAAAAAAAAAGCCTGTCAATCCACAGAAAAAGATGTGTAATTTGCAAAAATGTATTTACAACCTGAGTATCATCTGGGGTTCATAGCAACTACTAGCCAATAAAAGGGATCTGTAATCTAATTTTAAAAACTGGGAAATGGACAAAGATTCAAACAGCTATTCTGTCAAAGAGAATATACAGCTAGACTAGGAAACACTGTGATGAACTGTGAATAAAAGTCATGCATAAAAGTTTTAACCAAAACTCTCATATAATTCAAATGTCCATCAGTGACACAGCAGATTAAAAATATCTGCAGTATCTTCACACAATAGTAATGAGATACAAGAGGGAATGAACTGTTAGCATATGTAACAAATGAGTCTCATAAACTAAGTATTGTAAAAAAATGCAGAATCTGAATATTATTGCATAATTTTTCATATTTAAAGTTTAAAAAGAGGAAAAGTAATTTATGATATTTGAAGCCAAATGAGATGAGTAAGTAGTGAAATAACAGGGGACTTGTAGGGTGAAGCCATCTAGAGGGCTGAACAGATACTGCTTCTTCATACTGAATGAATAATTGAATTCATTTCTGAAAAAGTGCAGGGCTGTACACACAGCAAAATCTCAACTTTCTCAGTGCCTTTTATACTGCTATGAAGGATTTTACAAGAAGAAAAAAAATGTCTATAATTCTTCCAGAACTAAATGCTTACCTTGGCAATTAGATATGGAGACTTTGAATCCTCAACTGCATAGTAAACTTCACCTCTACAGCATTTCTTAACCCTTCTTGGTGATGATCCCAAGCAATCTAATGCCTCTCTGTTAGTTATGATGGTAGTTTGGAAACATATATTCTGATAATCAGATGTTCTCTTTAATAAAATTACTACTTGGACTTTTTCAAGAAAGCAATTGGTGTCAGGGTAGCATAAATATTTAGACTAATTTTCCTTCCTCCTTTATAACCCACATGTCTATAAAAGAATTTATAGGAATGATTATACTGACCCATAAATCATAAAATGGTCCACCACCATGTGTGGGTGAAAAACTAAAATGCTCTCTGGACCCTTTAGTCATAAGGTTGGGTCTCCAGGACCATTAGGATGAACAATGAGAAAACTATGAGAGTTGTCTGCTGAGAAGATTTAAGTGTGAGAGCAGTTCCTCAGTACTGACCCAATTCATCCATACTGGATAGCATGATCTCATATAATCTCATATTCAGAAATGAATTCTTTAATTATTCACATCAGAATCAAGAAGCAGTACCTGCTTCCATCTCTTCACCAATGGCTGATTCTATAACTCCAGCATGGACAAAGCCTCTATATCCACACTAGGGAATATCTGTGTCCTCTAGGGATTCCAGCCACAGCTGTGTAACTACAAACAAGAAGTCAGTAGCCTCCCTTCGCCAGTCATTACAGACAGTGATAATGGGCCATACTGATCCTCAATCAGAAAGTGCCTGGCCCTGAAGCTGGCTTAGAATCTGGACTTCTTGTAGAAAATAACTGACACATGTATAATAAGTACACTTAGGCCCCAGCAGCCCAAGTTGGGGAATGTGGCTTGTGAGTGAGGCAGCTGGAAGATCCAGTTTAGGTAGATACTCTTACCCAGGGACAGTTGTGGGATGTAAGTGAAGCTCAGCCACTTCAAAGAGCAGAGAGCCCCATTTCCACTTATTTAGTTTCACATCACATGCCTCCCCTGTGTTTTCCTCTCTGGTTCTACTGTGTGTGTATATATGTTCATGTGTGTATGTTCACATATGTATAGGTACACAAGTATGTGCATTCATATGGAGGTCAGAGGACAACTTTGTGTACCATTTTTAAGGTGCTGTCTACTAAAAAAAAAAAAGATTTTATTTATATTTCCTTATTTAGTGCATGTGCTGGTGTGCTTGAGTTGGCAGTGGCATGCCCATGCCGTGGCATGTATTGCAAGATCAGAGGACAGCTCACAGCTCACAATTGGCTCTCTTCTTCCTCCAGCAGGTTTCAGAGACTGACTTCAAGATTGGTAGCAGTTGCTTTTACCCACTGAGTCTCCTCACTGGCCCTGTCCAGCATTTTTATTGAAGCCTAGCCTCTCACCTGGCCTGGTACTCACCAATGAAGATGTCTATGCTGGCTGGCCAGTGAGCCCCAGAAATCTGCCTGCCTCTACCTCCCCAGTGCTGGAATTACAGATGTGCATGACCACACTTGGCTTTTTCACATGGGTTATGATGATCTCCATTAAGTTCTTATGCTTGCTTGCAATACAGGAGCTTCACTGAGCTGTCTCCCTGCTCTTGGTTCCATCACTACTTCAAGCCTGAAGGTAAAATTTAAAAAATAAAATAAAAACAGCTAAATTTAATTTTTATTCTTTCCACAGTAAACACTAAGAAACTTGGAGCCAAAATAAATGCTCACTTGCTACAAACATTAAAAAATGTATATTTTTCAAGATAAAAACCAGAAGAATGATCTCCAGAAAAAGAGTGCTACAAGTACTGGTATGCTGCTTATTATCAGATTTCTTTTTTTTTCTTTTTCCTTCTTTTAAAATTTATTATTTGGTGGTTTTACATCATGCACCCCATCAAACTCAGTTATCAATCCTCTCAGTTTCATACCTACTCTTATGATCTCCCCACTTACAAAAAAAAGTCCATTCATGCTGCTCATTTACTTACCTGTGCATAATTAAACTCCCTGTGGCCAGCCTCTTAAAGAAAATGAGTTATCTCTGAACACAAGACCCAAAATGCTTAAATTGCAAGTAGAAAGCCTAATACTCTTTGCATTTCCTTCTCCCAAATACTAAAGCTCTATATAGATCAGAATGAAAAATACCCTCCATGGAGTCTATTAGTGATTGACTCTAGTTAAAGTGTAAAAATCGTGTGGCATGATTCAGCTGCTTCCCTTAGTTCTCATAACATAGCTATTCCAAAAGCCTGTTTTTAAACTATTACATTTTAACAAGTTTATTAAGTTTTAATTAACACATGTATACCAAACATATCTAAACATGCAGTTTGGAATATTTAAAATATGTAGACAAATATGAAACTGTTATCCTTTACCCCCCAAAGCTTCCCTGTGACCTATGGCAAGCTTTCTTTCTTGCCTCATTTATAAGCTGATCTGCTTCTATTCTGAGATTGATTTGTTTTGCCTTGAAATTTTTATATCAAAATTATGTTAACACACTGCATGATCTAAGATTTATCTATTATGTTTCATTGAATATATTTTATTATTTTTATTGTTCAGTATTATTCTACTGACATATATTACTTGAGAGAGAGATAGGGAACTTGGAGAGAAAAGGGTATAAGGGTTATGGAAGTCAATCCAAAGAAACCATATCGCCAGCTCACTATTTGACATAGGAGAGGCCATAAAGAAAGAGGTAGAATTTTCTTCTTTTTCTCTGAGCATTTCTAACCAGGAAACGCAAGAAAATTATACTATTAGCTGCTTTCTACCCATGGCCACTGTAGGTGGAATAGGACAGAAAGGGTGGGCTTTAAAAATGATGTAAACCCATAAAACCAGGATCAAATGTTTAAAACACAAAAGCAATTCATTTTAAGTATTTCAAGGTTACAAAATATGCATCTGTTAAAATCATTCATTGAATTTAGGTTTAATTTTGCTATCTAAAAACTCACCAGTTTTCCTTTCACAATCTTCAATTTATCGAAACAAATTTATAATGTATGTCCTTATGATTTTTGGGAATTTCATTCATATCTGTTAGATAATGTTTGTGTTTCAATTTTTAGTTTTATTGAAGTAGGTCTTCCCTTTTTTTCTGTTTAATTTGGTTAAGAATTTACCATTCATGTTTAATCCTAAAAAAAAGATTTTCGTCATTAAAATCTCCACATTGTACAAGAAGAATAAGAACAGTTTACTACATATATATATATGTATATATGTAAAGCAACTCATCTATGTTGTGACATCATGTAGAAATGACAACCTACACAACACATAGGTAAAGAGTATTGGGGTGAAATATTCACCATAGTAAAAACATGCATTCTTCAATTGAATTTTAAAAATCCTAAAGTAACTGAGAAAGAGTAATTTGATTAAATTAATGCCAAACTAAGCAAGAATAATGTCATTTTAACTAAAAGTTATTTACTTATATAAAAGCCTAAGTCATATCTTGCATGTCTGAGCACACTTATTACATCATCTCAGTGTATCTGAGTGGTCATAATCTCAGTATTGGCACCTTGTAATCAAGTTCATGATACAGAATCTGTGAGATAAAAATCTTACAATTTTTTAAGCTAGTGTTTACTTTCTTAATGTATATATGCTCTCTGCTCTGAGATGTCTCCTCCTCTGTCCTAGTCCTTCAGTTCCCACACAATAACCAGGCAGACTTCGACACTTGCATCCTATGTCTACTATATTTAGACTTCTCAAGTAGGAGCCAGTGTCTATATATTCTAGTATGTAGGTATTAATCATAGCACTAGGCAGTCTACAAAAGGATGATAGAGAGAAAATCATAGCGGTAAATATAGTCACTGTATGTTACAGGGTTGAGCATTCAAATAGACCAAAGTCCAGAAACATGCAGAAAAAAATAGCAATGGCAATTCTCCTTGGTTGAAAAGAATTTCATCTCTATCTAAAAAACATTTTTCAACATAAGATTTTTATTGATTATTTGGGAATTTCACAGAGTGCACCCTGATTTTACTTGCCTCCTGTTTCTCCCAACTCACTCTTGTGTGCCCCCCCATTAAAAGGAAGAAAGAAAAAAGAAAGAAAGAAAGAAAGAAAGAAAGAAAGAAAGAAAGAAAGAAAAGTATACCAAGTCTAATTTCTGTTGCCCATATATACACATAGGATCATGGTCAAACTCTCAGTGGCCATTGCCTTAAAGATAACTGGGTCCTTCTCTACATGCCCCCAGCCAGAAGCCAACAGCTGAGAAGGTACACTTCAGTATTCCTATCACAATTTTAAGTATTCTCTTCAGTTGCATTCTATGTAAACTGTTTCCTTTTCTTGGGTGGGGAGAGTTGTCACAGAACTCTTTAGTGTCTCTCATTCTCAAATATGAGTCTGCAGTCATTAATATCACTGCAAAAGACACTTCATTGCAGGTAACAAGTAATAGTCAACAGCAGCATGGATAATAGATTTCCACTCTGGTGGCAGCATGGAACACAGACATTAACATAGCTTCATGCAACAGCATAGGTCCTGCACATCAACATGGCCCCCAGCCCAGCAGGATCTGCAGTCTAAGACTGCAGAAAGCAGTCCCTGAGAAGCTCAAGTTTGGGCTGAAGAGATATCTCAGCTATTAAAAGCTCAGCTCTCAACCAAAAATAAAAGCATTTTGTAAAAATTTTAATTTTATAGTAATTTTGTTAAGTAACTTTATGTCAAGCATAATCTTTTCAGGTCTAATCTGCTTGTTGTCTTGTATACTTCTTGTACCTTTATAGGCATCTTTTTCTATGGGTTAAGAATTTTTTCTTCTGAATTGGTTGAAAACATCTGGCCTTTGATCTAGAATTCTTCTACTTCCTCTGTAGCCTTTAATCTTACGTTTGGTATTTTCACAGTGTTCTCAATTTTCTGGATGTTTTGTGTTAAGAGTATTTTAGATTTAACATTTTCTTTGACCACTGGTTCTGGGACCAGGTGCTGTCTGTAAAGCATGTCCCCACGCATTCTGTAGCAGACAGAGATATAAACTCTGACTGCCACGGTCCCCCCAGCTGCTGCTGAGGGAATTTGCACAGCTACCGGCCTCCAAAAGGAAACAGACAAGGACAGAGGACTCTGAAAGACAGACTCAGACTCCGTCCAAAGCTGAGTTGGGTCCAGCAGGCCCCAGCGCCTGAATCCCTGCCAGGGAAAATTGTGTTCCATTTAGGTTCCGGTTCCGATTCTGGGACCAGGTACTGTCTGTGGAGCGTGTCCCCACACACTCTGTAGCAGACAGAGATAAACTTTGGCTGGCAGGGTCCCCTGGCTGCTGCTAAGGGAACTCTCACAGCCACCCTGCCTCCAACTGCTCAAACAGAGAAGGACTGAAGACTTGAAATTCAGTCCTCCGCCCAGAGCAGAGATAGAGATTGAGCAGACCTTTTGTTCAGAGGTGACAGGAGCCCCACAAGCCTGCACGCCATAGTTGACCAGGAGCCACCTAATCCTGAGCCACTGAGCCAAGGGCAGACGCCAGTGCAAAAATTTCACAATAATATAAAAAACAACAAGGTAACTCCAGAAGAAAGTGGCGATCCTACAAATACAAGACCTGAAACGAGCAATGAAGAGGAAACAGAAGGAAGCAACACCAAAAATTCCTTTTTGATGATCATCGAAGCTCTCAAAGAAGATATGAAAAATAACCTTAAAGAAATAGAAGAAAATACAAACAAAAAATTGGAAGAGATGAACAAATCTATGAAAGAAACATGCCAGGGACTAAAAGCTGAAGTAGAAGCAATAAAAAAGGCACAAAATGAGGCAAAGATAGAAATGGAACATCTGAAGGAAAAAGCTGGAACCACAGATACAAGCATAGCAAACAGAGTTCAAGAGATGGAAGATAGAATCTCTGAAGTGGAAGACTCAGTAGCTCAAATAGATATATCAGTCAAAGAAAATACTAAAGCTAAAAAAGCCATAACTCAAAATGTTCAGGAAATCTGGGACACCATGAAAAGACCAAATTTGAGAATAATAGGCATAGAAAAAGGAGAAGAAACCAGCTCAAAAGCAAAGATATTGTTTTCAATAAAACCATAAAGAAAACTTTCCTAACCTGAAGAAGGAAATGCCTATAAAGATATAAGAACAGAACACCAAATAGATATGACCCCCAAAAAAGTCTGCGCGCCACATTATAATCAAGACACAAAACATACAGAACAAAGAAAAAATTTTAAGAGCTGCAAAAGAAAAGGGCCAACTTACATATAAAGGCACATCCATCAGAATAACACCTGACTATTTAATGGAAACGATGAAAGCTAGGACGGCTTGGTCAGAAGTTATACAGATGCTAAAAGAGCATGGCTGCCAAACTAGAACACTATACCCTACAAAATTATCAATCACCATAGATGGAGTAACAAGGTATTTCATGACAAAGTCAGACTGAAAGAATATTTATCTACCAATCCAGCGCTACAGAGAGTATTAGAGGGAAAACTCCAACCTAAGGACCCCATATATACCCATGAAACCACAATCAATCAATAATTCCACAGAAGAATACTCCAGAGAACAGAAATACAAACAAGTGACCACCAAAAATAGCAGGAAATATCAATGATCACTTATTTCCCTTAATATCAATGGACTAAACTCTCCTATAAAATGTCACACACTAACAAGATGGATACAACAACAGAAGCCATCCTTCTGTTGCCTACAAGAAACACACTTCAAATGCAAAGACAGACACAGGCTTAGAATAAAGGGTTGGGAAAAGATTTTCCAGTCAAATGGTACTAGGAAACAAGCAGGGGTTGCAATCTAATATCTAACAAAGTAGACTTTAAGCTAAAAGCAATTAAAAGGGACCAAGATGGTCATTACTTATTCATCACAGGAAAAATTGGTCAAGAAAAGATTTCAATCCTGAATATTTATGCTCCTAATATAAGGACACCTACTTATGTAAAAGAAACACTGCTAAAGCTCGAATCCCACATCAATTTTTACACCCTAATAGTAGCAGACTTCAATACCCCATTTTCAACCCTGGACAGATCAACCAGACAGAGTCTCAACAGAGAAATAAGGAGTCTAAAAGAGGTTATGATACAAATGGATTTAATAGATATCTACAGAAGCTTCCACCCAAACGCAAAGGAATACATATATTTGTCAGCACCTCATTGAACTTTCTCCAAAACTGACCACATAATTGGTCATAAAGCAAATATCAACAGATACAAAAAAAATGGAAATAATCCCTTGTAACATATCAGACCACCAGAGCCTAAAATTAGAGTTCAACAGCATCAAAAATCACAGAAAGCCTACCAACCTGTGGAAACTAAACATCACTCAGCTGAACCACCTCTGGGTCAAGGAAGAAATTAAGAAAGGAAATCAAAGTCTTCCTAGAATTTAAAGAAAATGAATCCACAAAATATCCAAACTTGTGGGACACAATGAAAGCAGTGTTAAGAGGAAAATTCATAGTGCTAGGTGCCTACATGAAAAACCTAGATAAATACCACACTACAGACCTATCAACTCAGCTGAAAGCCTTACAATAATTAGAAGTAAACTCACCTAGAAGGAGTAGACGGCAGGAAATAATCAAACTTAGAGCTGAAATCAATACAATTGAAACAAAAAGAACAATACAAAGAATCAATGAAACTAAGAGTTGGTTCTTTGAGAAAGTTAACAAGATAGATAAGCCCTTAGCCAAACTAATCAAAAAACAGAGAGAAAGTGTCCAAATCAACAAAATCAGAAATGAAAAGGGGGACATAACAACAGACCCCCAGGAAATACAGAGAATTATCAGATCATATTTTGAAAATCTGTATTCCACAAAATGAAAAACCTAGAAGAAATGGACAGCTTTCTGGACAGTTACCACCAAGCAAAATTAAATGAAGATCAGATTAATTACATAAACAGGCCTATAACCCTTAAGGAAATTGAAGCTGTCATTAAAAACCTCCCCAAAAATAAAAGCCCTGGTCCAGATGGTTTCAGTGCTGAATTCTACCGGACATTCAAAGAAGAATTTTTACCATTACTCCTCAAACTATTTCACACAAAAGAAACTGAAGGAATGTTGCCAAATTCCTTTTATGAGACCACAATCACCCTAATACCCAAGTGACTCAAAGACACAACAAAGAAGGAGAATTACAGACCAATTTCCCTCATGAATATTGATTCAAAAATTCTCAACAAAATTTTGGCAAACCATATACAACAATGTATACAAAATATCATCCACCATGACCAAGTAGGCTTCATCCCAGAAATGCAGGGCTGGTTTAACATATGAAAAACTGTAAACGTTATCCATCATATAAACAAATTAAAGGAACAAAACCACATGAACATATCCTTAGATGCTGAAAAAGCCTTTGACAAAATCCAACACTTCTTTATGATTAAAGCGCTGGAGAGATCAGGAATGCAGGGAGAATACCTAAGTATAATAAAGGTGATTTACAAGAAGCCGACAGCCAGTATCAAACTTAATGGAGAAAAACTCAAAGCAATCCCACTAAAGACAGGAACTAGACAAGGATGTCCTCTCTCCCCTTATCTATTCAATATAGTTCTCGAAGTTTTAGCTAAAGCAATAAGGGAACAAAAAGAGATTAGGGGATACAAATTGGAAAATAAAAAGTGAAGCAATCTCTATTTGCAGATGATATGATTGTATACATAAGTGACCCACAAAACTCTTCCAAGGAACTGCTCTGGCTGATAAACACCTTCAGCAATATAGCAAGATACAAGATTAACTCAAAGAAATCAGTAGCCCTTCTATACACTAAAAATAGAAGAGATGAAAAAGAAATAAGGGAAACATTATCCTTCATAATAACTGCAAATAGTATTAAAAACCTTGGAGTAACTATAACCAAAGAAGTAACAGACCTAACTGACAAAAATTTTAAATCATTGAAGAAAGAAATTGAAGAGGATATCAGAAAATGGAAAGCTCTCCCTTGTTCCTGGATTGGTAGGATCAACATAGCAAAAATGGCAATTCTACCAAAGGCAATCTACAGATTCAATGCACTGCCCATCAAAATCCCACCACAATATTTTTTGGACCTTGAAAGAACAATACTCAATTTCATTTGGAATAACAGGAAAGCCAGGATTGTCAAAACAATTTTACTCAACAAAAGAACCTCAGGAGGTATCACCATCCCTGACTTCAACTTATACTATAGAGCTACAGTAATAAAAACAGCCTGGTACTGGCATAAAAACAGACCTGTGGACCAATGGAATAGAATTGAGGATCCAGACATTAACCCAAAAACCTATGAACACCTGATCTTTGACAAAGACGCCCAAAATATTCAATGGAAAAAAGATAGTATATTTAACAAATGGTGTTGCAATAGCTGGATGGAAGTGTGTAGAAAAATGCAAATAGATCCGAGCCTGTCACCCTGCTCAAAACTCAAATCCAAGTAGATCAGAGACCTCAACATAAACCCAACCACTTAAAACTTGATAGAAATGAAAGTGGGAAATACACTTCTAAGAATTGGCACAGGCGACCACTTCCTAAATATAACACCAATGGCACAGACACTAAGACCAACAATCAATAAGTGGGATCTCCTGAAGCTAAGAAACTTCTGTAAAGCCAAGGACACTGTCAATAGGACAAAACGACAGCCTACAGAATGGGAAAAGATTTTCATCAACCCTACAAGTGATAGAGGACTCATCTCTAAGATATATAAAGAACTCAAAAATCTAGAGCTCAAAACCTTGAATAACCCAATCAAAATATGGGGTTCAGATCTAAAAAGGGAATTCTCAGCAGAAGAATTATGAATGGCTGAAAGGCACATGAAAAGTGCACTTCATCTTTAGCCATCAGAGAAATGCAAATCAAAACAACTTTGAGATACCACCTGACACCTGTTAGATTGGCTAAGATAAAAGACACAGAGGACAGCCTATGCTGGAGAGGATTCAAAGCAAGGGGAACACTCCTCCCTTGTTCAGGCACTTTGGAATATAGTATGGCAGTTTCTCAGAAAACTGAAATACAATCTCCCCAAGGACCCAGCAATACCACTTCTGGGTCTATACCCTAAAGAGGCACAGTCATACTCCAAAGGTATTAGCTCAACTATGTTCATAGCAGCATTATTTGTAATAGCAAGAACCTGGAAACAACCTAGATGTCCCTCAACTGAAGAATGGATCAACAAACTATGGTACACCTACACAATGGAGCACTACTCAGCAGTAAGAAAAAATGATATCCTAAAATTTGCAGGCAAATGGATGGACTTGGAGAATATCCTCCTGAGCAAGGTATCACAAACTCAGAAAGATAAGCAGGGGATGTACTTACTCATTAGTGGTTCTAAACAAACAAACAAATGAGAAAAAAGCAAAGCATGCCCAATTGCAAACCACAACCACTGAGCAGCTTGGAATCATAAATACCCTGGACTGACTCATTGGATCCCACTCCCCTTAGAGGAACACCTGACTCACTTTTGATGGGGGGGAGAAAGCTGGATCTGCCAGGAGTGGAGACTAAACTAAGCAATATTTGGTCAGTGGGACCATGGGACTGTCTGCTGCCTGCCCAGGGAGGGGATGAGGAGTTGTGGAGAAGAAAGAATGACCTGATGTGGCAGGAGGGGGAAGGGACCTTTAATAAGGATATACAAGTATTGAAAGTGTGACTTCTTTGAAATAAATAAATAAACAAACAAACCTTTTCTTTCAACAATGTATCCATGTATTCTCTCATATCTTCAATGCCTCTCTCCTTCCTGTTCAAATTCTAATTTTTATTTCCAGAATTTCTTCAGTTTGTCAGTTAGTGTTTTCTATAGTGGTTCTATTTCTAATTTCATATCTTAAACTATTTTATTTATTTCCTAACACTTTTTGTTTCTGTTTTCCTGTATGTTTTAAACATTTCCTTTTTAAGGACCTCTATTATATTCATACAGGCTGTTTTAATGCTGTTTTTTCAGTGCATCAGTTATGTTGCAACATTCAGGGTCTACTGTGGTAGTATAGCTGGGCTCTAGTAGAAACAGATTGTCCTATCTATTACCTATTGTGTTTTTATGTTGAGGTCTCAACATCCAGGTTTAGGATGGTCATAGGTGTCAATTTCTAGATTTTTCTTTGCTGAGTTGGTGTTTGTTCCTTGGTTTCTGTTTCCT
>PVIH01002990.1:149552-172500 GCA_004025045.1 Sigmodon hispidus
TTTTTTTTTTTTTTTTTTTTTTTTTTTTTTTTTTTTTTTTTTTTTTTTTTTTTTTTTTTTTTTTTTTTTTTTTTTTTTTTTTTTTTTTTTTTTTTTTTTTTTTTTTTTTTTTTTTTTTTTTTTTTTTTTTTTTTTTTTTTTTTTTTTTTTTTTTTTTTTTTTTTTTTTTTTTTTTTTTTTTTTTTTTTTTTTTTAATAGTCTGATAGCCATGTGTTGCCTGTTCTCCTGGACTGTTCAACTGATGTTTTCACTGGGAATGTCTGCTTGTATTGGAGGCTGGGATACTAGGAGGAGTTGATGAAAGAAACGTTGGGAAAGGTCTTTGTGATCCCTTGGGAATAGGGTCATAAAGAGAAAAGGGAAACCATAAAAAGTTTCCTGTTACAGAGCTTGGGATGAGACTCAGTGGGGGGACTGGATCTCAGGAGCAGTAGTAGAGGTGTGGCCCTGCCTTTAGCTTACTTATTTTCCTCAGAAGATAGTGCTTGGGTTAGCAACTCTAATAGAGCTGGGATCTGGGGAAAGGCAACAGGTAGGGAGGATAAGGTTACAATGGGAAGATCTGTGGAATCCACAGGAGATAGGAGCAGGGAGGCAGGGAAGGCTGCCAGAAGTGTTGTGTTTCAGAGCTGGGGTAAGGTTGTGGGACTGGGTCTGTGGAAATAGGGAAAGAGAAGAAGGTCTGTGAGCACCCTATCTGGTTTTCTATAAGGCAGAATCTGTGCTTTAGCAGGGAGTGCCTATTGGAGTTGGGGTCTGGGATAATGCTACATGTTGGGGGAGGGTGGCTAAGAGGGATGGTCTGGGTGATTCATAGGATATGTGGGAACTGGTGGGAAGGGAAGTCTGTAGTTGGTGTTTTGTTGCAACACCAGGGTTGGGTCTGAGAAGAGAGAGAAAAAAAGAGAAAGAGAGAGAGAGAGCCCTGAAAACATTTTAAAGCAAATATTTTCAAGTATTGTTGCCACACAGAAAATATTTCATAAATTCATTTATAAAATTATATAGTTAACCAGAAATAAATAGATATTTGTATTTTTTACCTTTAGCTAATGCATAATTTGGTACATATTTATGTGACTTGTTATTGCAATTTGATACATATATTAACTTGATGACCAAATCAGAGTATCTGACTTCCCTGTACTTATATATTTTTATTTGTATGGGTTCTGAACCCTCAAATTCTGCTTACCTAGTTATTTTAAAATGTAATATTGCTTGCTACAAACTGTTACTGCCCTGCTGTGACACACAACTCAAGAATTAACTCTCCCACTGTGTTTTTGTATCCATTATCCACCTGTTACTTTTCTCTCCTTAACTCCCAATGGCCTCTAAAGAGTACATACTCTCTATCTTTAATTTTAAATTATTTCCATGGACCCACATTTTCTTCCTCTAATCTAAGATACTTTGCTCTTGATATATCAATAGTGATTTATCTTCAGCTCAGAAATAGCATCAGAAGTTTCTTTGTTGTACTTTATTAACAATTCCCTTAAAATATTTTAAGGAGCTCCTGTGATGCCACGTGCCAGGCTTGGTGCCTAATCAGGAAACGCTAAGGAGTAGGCCTACTAAACTCAAGTACTGCAGAGATTAAAATTTCAATAGAAAAAATAAAATATGTCTTTTTCTTGACAAGGGACTCAAAAAACAAGCACAATATTGAAGAATAAGATTTGGAAAAGGGTCAGGGATAAAACATTTGAAATGCTGCTAGCAGCTTTGAGTTTCTGTACTTATTCAAAAAGCAAGGTAAACATACTGGCAAGCTTCCAACAACTGAGTAGTGTGATCAAATTTATGTTTTAATAATAAAATAAAACAAACCCCTTGAGCAAATGGATTCAAAGAAAACAATCTAGACCAATCACATATGGTTTTCCAATCTTCATAGGATTAAAAAGTAATAAAACACAATCAGCGCCAATACTCTACTGGAAATGAGGTAAGCATTGATAATTCAGAAATGATGAGCAGAGAAGAACTGCCGTCCTTAGAGAGCCTGCTCTCAGAGCCTACCCAGGAAGTTTAACATGGAATCTGAGCATCTTAGAGCACCCTTAATTTCCATTTTAAACCAAAAAAAAATCATATGGGGTGTGGATTCCATTTTAGCTTTAATTTATCATTTTTAGGGACATGGCTAATTGTTGACCTGTAATATAAGGCTTCCAATCTAGCAAGTTCTCATTTTCACCTATTGCCTGCCCCTAGAATAGATTGATACTTGCTTTTCACATTCTCAAAAGCACTAATATATGGGGGTTTTATAATCAATCAAATGACTGAGGTTCTTAATAGCAGATGTTTACTGACCATGTTTTTCTAAAATAATTATTACTTTTTAAAAATATATAAATATGTGTAGGAGAGGGGAGTATATCTTCTAGAAGTATGGGTCAGAGGACATAGATTTAGAATTCCTCTGGAGGTAGAGTTACATATTCATGTGCCTCCTGATATGGATATTGGAAACCTAAGCCAAGCACCTTTGCAAAAATCATAAGCACTCATGACCACTGAGCCATCTCTTCAGGTCCTAATCAAGGTTTTTGATTTTGTGTGTTTTTACATTAGCTCTCTTGAGGCTGTAGATGTGTCCCAGATTTTAGGATGCTTTTCTACCAAGCTGGAACCCCTGGCCTTTATTATCAACATCACATAAAACTTACTATTACACACCTTTACTCCTTGTACCAAAAAGCTAGAAGCAGGAGCATCAGGAATTGAAGGTAATAATCTACTACCATAAAGGGACCTGATAGCAAAACACAAACACAACGAAATAGTTAATTTCTTTATTTTCAATTAAGGATCAGCTAGTTGTTATATTTTCCTTTTTATATTTGGGATAATATAATAAATAATTTTAGAAAATATAATGTGAAATAGCTTCTGAAAAGATAGTGTTAACCCAGGAAGAAAAATTAATATGGAATTATTATGGATCTAGCAGATGAAATATTGTTTATTTGAAAAAAAAATCATTATACTTAAACAAGAGTCAATTTAAGCTCCAAGGGGCAATAAGTTCTATTCATTTATCTAAACACAAATGCTCAACACATGTGCTTTTTTAGAATAAAATGCCAATTAAAACCTACAGACTTTCAGCTATAACTGACAATCTGTAAGAAAAAGAATATATTTGCTTATTTTGATGTGTATTCCCTTTTCAAGTTACAATTCAAGGTTAAGAGTGGTTGAAAACAACTTGAATATAAGGACAATCTTATCTCCTCCACTTTAATGATTTTGTAAAAATTTTTAAAAAGTACATTTCAGTTTTATTCTAGCATTTTCTTCATGGGCTGCACATCATTATAGCCTCAGTGGTAGTGGATTCTGTTCATTCTGGAAACAGCAAATCAGTAGGTACCCAAAGGTTGTGGCCTAGAAAAATAGAATTCTACAGAAGCAAAGTTGATGTTATATTCATATCCCCAGTGTTAAATAAGTATATAGAGTCTCTTGGTCAAAAACATTAGGAGAAAAACAGTGAGACTCAAGTCAAGCATGAACGGCTAAATATGGAATTTTGTGGGATAATCAAGCCCTGCTTGGTAGTTAGGTCCAAGCAAGAGATGGCATGGTCTGGTAAGCTTTCAATACGCCTATAGGAGTTGGCCAACACTTGTCCAATAGAAGATAATGTTTACATTGGGCTATGTTAATCAATCTGGTCAAGCACAAACACTTTATTGTTCTTTTTATTTCTTTGTATGGGCAAGAGAAGCAGGAAGTATGAATATTTTATAAATTAAACATATTTATTTTTAGAAGGCATTTGTTTCTTATAAAAATCAGAGAAAATCTGCCAAGTAACTAACACAAATCCATCTGGGCAAAGGGGGTGGAAGAGATTGTAAACTGTACATTTTCTATTGAAATACTAGAACTAGCTGGTTTCCATGGTGAAATGGTAAAGAAAGATTTCCTTCAGTGTTATCTTCTGATTTGAAAAAGTAAAACTGAGCGTGAACTCAAAATTTAAATTGTGCATATTCACAACTAAATAACATATCAAAAATGATTACTCTCATTCTACACAGGAGGAAACTGAGGTCAGACTGGTCACAGAATTTGGATAATTATATTGCTATAAAAGACCAGACTCTGGCCACCACTCCAACAGGAAAAAATTTCTAAAACTTAAGCAATCAGAATAAAAACAAAAGGAATGTATTGTGAACATTTTGGATGTTGAGCAAGTAATAAAAGAATGCAATAAACTAGGAACAGATTCAAGCTCTAATAAGAGATAATGGCAGGACATTAGCTCTAAAGACTTAAATATTTTTAGATTGGTATTAATGTTTTCTTTTATCTATTAGAAATGAGTTTCATTGGGTCTTTACTAAAGGCTCATATATCATTTTTTTCATCAGAGAGAAACTATTTATATTTAAAAAAATGTTTACTACTTCTTTGAGAACTTCATACAATATGTTTTGATCACAGTCAGTTTCTCTCTTAACTCCTTCTAGATCAATTCCCCTTCAATATCATTCAACATTATGCCCTCTTTATTTTTTAACCCATCAATTCTAATTTGAGCTACTCCTGTGTTCTTGGATGTGTAGCCTACACTATCAAAGAAAATGGATTATCCCTCTTCCAGCAGCTATCAGTTGTCAATCGCTTGTTGGCTGGGGTGGGTTTTTGTTACCATATCCCTTTCTATACTTAGAATTGGTTAACTTGAGCTTGCATTGATCTTGTGCATGAATCTATGGATATAACATTAAGTCATTATGAGTTGGTTTCATACTCTGTTCATTTAGCATAATAGTAGATGGTTCTATACTAGGCCCTATGGTCATCTAGCCACAGGTTGTTTGCTCGGTGGTGGATTAGGACATAAGACATACCAGAAAATGGGTGATTATTTCCATAATATTCATTTTACAATTACACTAGTAGGCATACCTTGCCAGGTGAGTCAATATTGTATGCTACAGGGTTGATAGTTGGATAAGATTGATGATTACTTTTCTTCTCTAATAGCTGACATAGCACTGTCTAACACTATAAAAGATAGCTAGTGGAGATAAAGCATCCAGTTCAGAACAACTTGATGTCTGTATATTCTGTTACTCAAGAATGTGGTGACCTCAGTAATAGGGTCTTATCATCAAGTTCTAGAGAATAACGAAGAGCATTGAAAATAGCCTGTAATGTTTGGAGGCTTATGGGAACTCATTGTCCAGAAATTATAAAGTGGTAATCCACAAAACACTGGGATTTTTATTTGTTATCATGTGATATCTTGAGGCATTGTCATCCTGCTATATAATAACAGCATGTTATGTAAAGGTACATGCACACTCAAGCTCTAGGGAGCTTCTAAAATAGTAGATTCTTATAAAACATTTCCAAAGCTTTTTAGAGTTTATATATTCCTCTTTTCTTCCATTCTTGACTCTTCTTTCCTATTCCTCACCCCAATTTAATTCTTACCATCTCATTAATCTGCTTTAAGCCTCTCTACCACTTCCTTCTATCTAACTTCCCTTGAAACTCCCATGAAATATTTATATTTATTCTAGATCGCTAATACTGGTCAAAAATAAGAAAAATATAGTGATAAAATGACTACTAATGATACTCCACTATACACATAGATCAGTGCCTGCTCAACCATGATCAGAGAAACATCCACCTGTAGCAGATGGAAACAGATTCAGAGGCCCACACTCAGACATTGAACAAAAAGTAAGAAACTTTTGAATACTCAATCCTAAATGATATTTCTCCATTAGATGCCTTCCCTCAGAGCTCAGTGAACCCTGCAAAAATGGAGGTAAAAATGTTTAAGTACCAGAGAGTATGGAGGACACCAAGAAAACAAATTGTCCTAAATCAAAATGAACAAAGCTCATATGAACTCACAGTTGGGGAAGCTACATGCACAGGGCCTGTATGGGTCTTCACCTGGTCTTTTGTGTTTACATGATGGCTTCCAGTTCAATGTTTTTATGAGATTTCTGAGTATACAAACACATGAGTCTCTGATTCTTTTGCCTTCTTGTGAACTCTTTTCTTTGTCTTGTCCAACTTTGATGTGATAGTTTCTATTTTATGTTACTATATTATATTTTGTTATATTTTTAAAAAAATTAATAAACTAATACCTAGCCACAGGGCAAATGTTAACAACATATATATTCATATACATATAGACATATATGTAATCTATTATATAAATATATATAATAAGGAGTAAATTTTTACTCTTTAGCTATCACTACATCCAACAGAAAGTTTTATTACTCTATTTAATAGTAAATCAAATATGTAAATAGTGATTTTTCCATAGAAGGCATACAGATGAATGGTGCTCTGCATCACTAATTTTCAAGAAACCTAAAAACTATAAAGAAACAATATCACCCCTTGTTAGATTAGCTGTTATTAGGAAGCCAATCTTACTATATTAATTTCTTTTATCTAAAAATAAACATACACACATATATGCTATGGAATAATCATTTTTGTACACTTTGAGGATGTGCTGCTCTCATTGGTTGAATAAAGAGCCAACAGGTCAATAGCTAGGCAGGAAGAGGTTAGTCTGGAGAGCCAGACTGGGAATGCTGGAAAGAAGAGATGAGTCACCAGCTAGATACAGAGGAAGCACACTATGTAGAGCCACATGGTAGAATGTAAATTAATAAATATGGCTCAATATAAGTTCTGAAAGCTAGTTGCTGGTGAGTCTAAGTTACTGTTAGAGCATTTATAATTAATAATAATTCTCCAGGTTTTTTTGCAAGTTGGTAATCCCAATGAAAAACTCTGACTACAAATGGCACCTAATGTCTACATAATATCTACATAAAACCTAAAAAATTTAATAAAAATTCCAAATACACAAAAATGGAGCCTACAGTAGCTTTCTAGTCTCACAGTCTAATGTCAGCCACAATACAGAGTTGTATTTCCCATTAGCTGCTTGTGGGATGGAGCCAGGCACCAGCTGCCATGTGCTGGTGCCATGCAACAGCCTCACTGAGCCAACCTCACTGTCAGCTGACATGGCAGTTGAAGATTTGTCTTATGTGATCAGAGAACAATTCAGATGCTCAGTAAAGACAGACTTAGGAAAAAAGTCCCTAAACAGGTTACAGTATGTTTAAAATGTACATATACTTGAGAATAAAAGAAAAAAGAGTTCAGACAGTCATAGAGAAAATTGTTTAAAAATTAAGCTCTTAAGGAGACACAAAATAAAAAAAATCCACAGAAAGATGGAAAACACATACACAGGGAGTCTGGATTTTATATGTTATTGTGTTGTCTAAATTTTTTTTAGTTGCTGATGAATGAACAATAGCTGCTGAGAAAAATTTGATTATAGAAACTGCTAGGTTAAACCAACCTATCTATTTTTTTAATGGTATAGATTTTTGGTTTATTAACACAAATTCAAAGCTTTTATTCTTGTTTTAGATAATTAGTTTATGTAGCTCATTTAAAAATATAATATGTAATTAAGAAATGCAGGCTAGTAGTTAGTCATCTTTTGTTATTTTTATTTATTTTATTATGAATAAAGTCATATTTTATCCATATACCCCCTTGTTCAAACTTTCTTCCCCCTCTCGCCTCTCCCAGTCACTCTCTCTTCTCCCCCATCTTCTTATCTCCTCCCCAGCAAGTGTAGGAGGTCCCAAGGTCCCAAGGTGGCTTAGTTCAGCATCCACTCCAAGCAGATCCACTTTTCTCACCCCAACATCAAGACTGGGTCAGGTGTTCCTCTGGAGGGAATGGGATCCAAGATGCTGGTCCAAGGTGTTTCAGATCCCAAGCTGTTCAATGGTTGTGGATTGTAGCTTGGACATGCTTTGCTTTTTGTTTAAAGTCCACTAAGGAGTGAGTACATCCTATGCTTATCTTTGTGAGTTTGTGATACTATCCTCAGGAGAATATTCTACAGATCCATCCATTTGTCTGAAAATTTTAGGATATCATTTTTTTTTTACTGTTGAATAGTACTCTGTTGTGTAGATGTACCACAGTTTGTTAATCCATTCTTCAGTTGAGATAAATCTAGGTTGTTTCTAGGTTCTTGCTATTACAAATAATGCTGCTATGCACATAGTTGAGCTAATGCCTTTGGAGTGTGAATGTGCATCTTTAGGGCATATGCCCAGTAGTGGTATCTTTAGTAATCAAATTTGTAGTCATAATTAGATGTTTTCAAAGTTAAAAAGATATATTTAGGTGGACAGATGGTTTTCAAAGACCTCAAGACCTACAGAATGTGGCATTTAAGATATTTAATAACCTAAGGCTTTTCATGACAAAAAGACATATCTGCTCCTGGCAGCAAAATTTACGTCAAAAAAAGATGATGAACATCAAAGAATCTCTATATGGAGTTTGATTTCTTTATGGCAAATCTAGCCATTTTGGCCAAAAAAAAAAAACTGCCCTTGCTTTGACTGCTGACAACATGCTGAACAAACCAGACCATCAGGACACAAAAGAACAGCAACTACCAAGCCTTGCCAGAGCAAGGTGGGACAGTTTTTCAAAACTCTCTGCTTCTCTGAAATGTCTATCAGATATTTTAAGTCTATAGGGCAAAGTTGGATTCCCAAACATTGCAGGGTGACTGTCCAGGAAGCCAAATGTTTATATCATTTCTTATAATTTTGAAAGTTGCTTGTTCTACGCTTCCTGTTTACTCAGAAAATATTATTTCCTTCTTAGGTCTTTGATGGAGTCAAAGACTAAATAGTTAAAGATAGTTTTCCTTATTGGTGATAAAACGTAAATAGGATAAACTAGTTTAGACTCATAAAGATAGGTAATAAAATATTTTTTCTAAATTTGTCAAATACAAATTGATAGGAATTATAACTGCAATTCTTACTTGATAATTGTTTTGTTCTATATAATTTTACAAGGTAGAAGTTAAAACCTTTCTTTTTGATTAGACAAAAGTGAAAAATGCTGTAAAATTATCCTTTTGTAAACTGTCAGATTGTGCTTTCATTGGTTTAATAAAGAGCCAACTTGCCAATAACTAAGAAGAGGATAGGCTGGAGAGCCAGACTGAGAGAACATTGGGAAAAGAAGATCAGAGTTACCATCCAGATACAGAAGAAGTAGAGCATGTAGAAAAAGATGTAACAAGCCATGAGCCACATGGCAGGATGTAAATCAATAGAAATGGGTTAATTTAAGTTGTAAGTGCTAGTTAGTAACATGCCTAATCTATTGACTGATAATTTATAAAAATAATATGCTACATTATTTACTGGGGAGTTGGTGGTCCTGCCAAAATAATTCAGCCTACACATACACATATACACATATATACACACACACACACACATATATATATATATATACACATATACACATATACACAGAGAGAAAATAGACAGGCACAGACATACGCAAAGTGACAGACACAAAAATGCAGACACACACAATAACAATGCTAGGCAATGAACGTGCTATGCATCTTCATTGTAATGTTTATCTCAAATGTATAAGAAATTAATATATATAATTGACTTTATAAGCTATTTATAAATAAAGCTAGATAATCCAAAAACTTCTTTGTCCTATGTCCAAATGGAAGTGCAGCAAAATTTAACCTTTCCCTCATTATTCTATTGAGAATTTTAAAAGTTCATGGCATTCCTTCGTACAACACTTTTCCTGTATTTAAGGATTATCTCTGAAGAAAGGAAAGACTTGACTTATTAACCAAGAGAAGTATTTTCAAACATTTTCCTTCATATATTGAGTATATTGAGCAACCAATAAAGCTAATATTGATTCAAATTTAAACCAACCACATATTTAATTGCTTATGCCATTTCACTAATTAGTTGGCAGCAGTTATACACAAAAAAGGATCACAATATTCATTATCAAATACATTTCAAATATATTTATGAGGATGGGGCTTGTGGCAATATACTAGGTCTGATCTCAGCATTGGAAAATAAAGAACAGAGAAGAAAATATGAGCAAATGCATTTCAGGATATTTATAGTTTTGTTTCACTCTAATGAGTTTTTAATTTAGTGAGTTATCACTAAAAAAAAATTACACAATAATTAATTCACAAGAGGCCAATTTTAGCATCACTGAACTTCAGTTCCTCATTGGTAAGATAGGACATTAAAGTTTTTTTACATGATACAGAAACTCTGGAACTGATATGTCAAAGTGAGTTTGTTAAATTTTTAAGCATCTGCACTGGACACCACAATGATCAGATTTACTATGCAGACAAGGAAGCCATGGAACAAAAAGGTTACATAATTATACCCCAAATAATACAATTAATAGGCAAATGTCTCAAATCCCAAATTCTGCTTCTAGCAACTGGAGTCTTAGCCATTGCACACTCTGCCTCCTCTTGCAAGTTGAAATCCTGGATAGCAGAAATAGGAAGCAATAGAGATCTCAATAAATGCTCATCTTCCATAGGGAAGTGAATTGCCTATGTAGTGGTGGTTCTGCACAATACATTGTGGGTGTGGAGGGTCTTTTATAAATGTTTATGAGCACCTGGTATGCTTCAAAAGCAGTAAATGACATAAAATATCATTTAAGAGGTGATTAAATAAAACTGTAGGAAAGCAGAGGAGCATGAAAATGAGATAGGAAAGTAATGAAATTAAATCAGGTTACATTAATGAAAAAGTTAAACCTTCAAACCAAAGCTGGATCCCACTCCTGATCTTTGGAAAATGAGTAAGACTAGTCTCATTCAAGGGGCAGGGGATCTGGCATGTTTCACACCAGCTGCCATTTTTCATTCTATAAAAATGTTCTGAGTTTCTTTTCAGGGCATTAATTACCTGGCGTTTTTTAGTGGTGACTATACACTAGCTCCAACCTGCTTCTGAGAGAAGAAAAAGCTTTTAGAACAGTTGTTTTAAACTTTCCTAATGCTGTGACCCTTTAACACAGTTCCTCATGTTGTGATGACCTCCAACCATAAAATTATTTTCATTGCTACTTCATAATTGTATTTTGCTGCTGTAACAAATTATAAGGAAAACACTGTCTTTTCTGATGATCTTAGATGAGCCCTGTGAAAGGACTGATCAGTACTAAAGGGGACATGATTCAGGTTGATAGCCACTATTTAGAAAGAATCCATAGGATATAAGGAAGGATGGACTTTTGACATTATAAGAGAATGGAGTATAAATTGTTACTTGCAACTTGCACTTTTTCACGCATACAGGGGGAGGACTTTTGACAGCATGCGTGAAAAAGTGCAAGTTGCAAGTAACAAATTATTTATACTCCATTCTCTTATAATTTTCTAAACACAAAAATGATAAGTCATTTTGAGTTGAGCCATGGTATCCTCTTGAATTTTCATTTTTGGGGTTATTAGGTTATTAACACTACACACAACTATACACATGAAAAGCAATGAAGAGTTTCAAGGGAGTATCAATTCATTCCACAAGTTTTTTTTTGTTGTTATCTCCATGTAAATAAAAAATCAACTAAATACTGGAGACACAGGAGTGAAAAATAAAATAAATTAGTCAAAAGTTCATACACACATACAAGGTTCCTACATTCTAGTTGAAGGTTTAAAAAAGTAAAATTAATATGTGACTCATACTATATGCTAGAAAGTCTGCTGTGAAGAACAAGAGCAGAATAAATGGTCTGAAAAGTGTCATGGAGTCAATTCTATTTTAACTATAACTGCCATGGAGGGTCTCATTAAGAGGTGACATTAAATACAGTATTGAATGAGGTTAGGGAGTCAGCTATGCAGTTATTGGAAACGAGGGGACTGGAAACAGGACCAGAAATCTCATCCCAGCCAAGGAAAGAGTCTGGAGTACAGGGACAGTGGTGGTAGTTATAGGGCTGCATGCAAATCATCTTATACTAGAGGAAGCAAAATAAGATTTTAGATATCCTCAGTCAGATGTCCAGGCTCTGCAGAACATACATGTGCAGAGAAGCACTGGAAGTACACAATGATATTAAGGTGATATTTCTTTCTGCTGTGATGAGGTCAAATTTGGAGTAGAGAAGTCGCAGAAAAGAGGAGAAAATGCTATTGTAATGCTAGTAAGAAGTTAGGAAGATAGACACATTGGTAGCAGGAAGATAGTAAATAGAACTTCTATTTTGATTACAGAAAAAAAATTTCAAAAGCCTAGATAAGAAATCTAGAATGTTAGAAAATATAAAGCTTTAGGGAAATTATTCTAGTCCCAAAGTCTAATGAAACAATTAGAGAACCTGAGCCCATAACTTCAGAGTTAGAATTAACTTCCCAAACACAGTTGAGGTTAAAGTAGATGCCAAGACCCCTGGTTTCAGTAAACGCTAACACAACTGATGTAGCTGTTGAAGCCAGGATTTCAGGCCAGCAGGTCTCTGGAATTTAGTAAAGACCTAATGAAGTGAGGACTCAGACATAAGAAAGATATAGCAGATATATAGGCTTCTGATATTCCTCCTGCTACAATGACCTTTTCTGTGGAGAACAGTGACATTTTTCTTGGTAGTAGAACTGAGCTCTACATACTAGCCATGTTTATATAGAAAGCAAGAACATTAAGGTTCTTTTTAAAATCATTGATAAATAGTAAACCTTCAGGAAAATCTTTTTCTGATGGGAATGGCATAAGTGATCAGGCCAAGTCTGCCACAATGAGTAACATTCTGGCCACCCATCTGCAGTTATCACTTTGACATTTCCCATAAATGTACTTTCCATTGCTCTGATAATGCCTGTAGAGCCATTTAGTTGCCATCAGCAAATCCCCATTGGGTAATATCAAAACTCTGAAGGAAAAATGCCTTTGTTTCCCAGGAAATACTGTCTTTTCACAATCTATTTATCCCAGCCTATACTCTTTGCCAACAAAGTCTCTATTTATGTATTATAAAAGGGAGTCTTTAACAAATGTTTAAGGACTGATAAGGTGACTTTCCTCTCATCTAGGGAAAAACTAAAAGTCCTGTATCTGGAATGAATCCAAAATAATTTTGAGAAAAGTTCATTTTTCTCTGACTTTGTAGTATAGCTAGTGCTAAATTTTCCCTTCTTATCTATTTACTTGACAAGAGAGCCAATAAATCAAGCATAACATATTTTTATCCAAGAAGCAATGTCAACAGTAGTCTTATAAAATATTTGAGTTACTGGTTGGGATTTTCTTAATTTAGCTAAATATTGTGTACATTCCCTGAGCACGCACACATCAACCAGCAGGAGAAGCCTCCAGAAGCCTGCTGAGACAGGAGAACAAGTCAGCCTTGACTCAGTGCCATCTTTGTTCCTTCCACAAGGTTGCTAATTCAGATTTCACAGTGGCTTTAAAATTGGACAACATTATGGGAAGTTTATTGTGAATATAACATTTTATTCCAAAGACTAAGAAGTTCAAGCTTGCTATTACTCCTTCCCAGTCCTGATAAAAACATAGTACCATCAATGGTCTAGCACATATTCTAGATATTTGATTATTTTATTCTTATATATAATTTTTAGTTGTTGCCTTTAGCTTTGAAATCCTTATTATTGTGGACTTATCTTCTGGCTATCAAGTAGTAACAATGATATCTTTCTGATAAAGTCACATTTGCTTCTTAAAATAGAGTTAATAAACTTTCTTCTTCATCTTCAATACTGTAGAGCAGTGGTATTTAATTCAACTGTAATTTATCTACTTTTATGAATCTTAATGTAAATAACTGATTTTCAGAGTATCTGATACTCAACCCCAAATTGTCACAACCCATAAGTTAAGAACCAGTGCTGTAGAGAAAGGATAGACCAGGACATCAAAGGATAACAATATTGATGTAAGATAATACTGAGAACAAATAATGCCACCCTAATTGACAAACTCTTGATTAAGACAAAGAAAGCCAGACTCATATACAATGTACTAGAACATTGGAGACTATGCTCAGTTTCTGTATGAACAATGATTTTAACAAGAGGAGTTCATAGATATGTTAGGGCAAAATCTGAATTTGAAAATGATGTGTTTATAGAAAGTAGAGATGCTCATGCCTGCTTCAATAATTCTGTGTGGTTATTAATAATCTTCTAGCAGAGTGTGCATGGGGCATGCTTCTGTTATAGGGAAACCAGCTCACTGAGTCACCAGGCAGGGGAACAGTCAAAGCTCTTCCGGAACCACACAGAGCTGTCTACACGGAGACAGCTTTGAATGCAGCAAAGCAACGGTGCTGCTTCTGTTCCTGGCACCAGCTTCCAGTAGCCTGGCACTGAGGAAAGAAAATAAATGAGATCACAGCCCAGGTGGGACAGTCATTCTGCTGGGCAGGAGAATGGACCCTGAAGGAATCATGAGCAGTAATTCTCATGGGTCCCAAGTAGAAACATTGCACTAAATGCTTTCCATATGATGAATCTGTGCTTCAGGGGTGAGAGAGAGGGGGTGAGCCTTGTGGAGCTGAAGAGTCCTACTGAGTAATCTAATTGGCTATCAATCTGGTTTTCACAAATTGCTCACTTATTCCTTCTTTGTGACCCTCTTGAAAAAAATCCACTCAAAAGTACAGATGAAGGGGGTGGGGAGATAGTTTAGTGAATGAGTACTTTCTGCATAAGCACAAGAAACTGAGTTCATATCCCCAGAAATCACACAAACAACCATGTGCACCTGTATCTCCAGAACTATTAGAGTGGAAAGGGGCTAACTCCAGGTTTAAGGAGAGACTTGGTCTCAGAAGATTAAAGCCAAGAGTATTAAATTGAATGCCCAACAGCATTTTCTTGCTGCTACCTGTGCAGGCAGATACTCACACACATGTAAATACAAAACACAAGTACACAAAAATGTTGCCTGCAAAAAGTGGCATCTTTAACTGATATCACTTTAAGCAAGCAATAATATGCTCAAAAACAATTTCTATTGTGCATAAGGGTATAGACACTAAGTAAGGATGCCCCTTGACAGTGAAGGACCCTGGTACATTAAATGGCATTATACAGTGAGCTTTATCCCATGACCTGATAATGAATTAGAAATGAAGGCTCAAGATCCACCCTGAATGTGCTGAATCAACATTGCAATAATATCCCAGGAGATTTGTAGGGATACTTAAGTTGAAGTAAAAAATAGAATGGTTCAAGAATAAAATAAGAATCTATGGGATCACATGATGGAAGGTACATAGGTTTATAACTCAGAATTGTCATTTGGAATCTGACTCACCTTTTCTGTTGGTCTTTCTTCATCTTAAGCATCATTGGGAAGCAAAGGCCCTCAGTAACTAGCTGTAAATGTGTCCATCAGCATGTCCAGATTTTAACACAAGATCTTTTGCTCACCATCGTAAAGGAACAAACTTATTTTTAATAATTCAAGCAAAAATTTTTGGGATTCTCTTGAGTAAATTTAGTTAGGCCACAGGCCTAGTTCTTGAGTCACTATCCTAAAATTGGCTAAGTCAAATCACATACTGTTTGAATTTCCCCCCCTCATTCCCTCCCTCTACAAAACAGCAGCCCAGTGTTCTTTAATAAACAAGAAATAGATGCAAAGCAGACAATAGAATCAGAGTTCCATAACTTTGCTGTTTCCAGTATCATTTCTTGAGCTATGACTTCTGAGCATGGTTAGGATTTAGTCATAGTCCATGATGAGTGGTGCCACCCATTGTTATGGCTGTTAAATAGACAACAGCAAGTCATATGCTATGGATTCCATAGTAATGTGCCATAAGCTACCTTAAACACCTATTATTGTATTGTGAACTTCAAGAATAGTCAGGCTTCATATCTGGACCACAAAGGGAAGTAAAGTCTTTGATTCAGACATATGATGCTCAATTAGAACAAGATTGCAAAGGGTACCTGTAAATATTCACTTATTTAACTGATGTTTAAGAACATAATTTTTTTCTCCCTCAAATGGGGAAACATCACAATAGTGCATAGGAGATAAACTTTATGTTTTTAACCACAGTTTAGATGAAGAAATTAATACCCGACATGTTTGTGTCTAAACTTCCATCAACCAGCAATCAGTAGACTTCTAAAAAAGAAACCTAGTTATCAGATAAATCAGGAAAGAAAAAAAGAACCAGATAAAAGTCAATGTGATGCCTCTTGTTTCTTAAATATCTAAGAGTTTTGAAGCACAGTTTTGCATTAAACTAGACAGCCAATTGCTATGACCTACAATTAAGTAAGGGACTGTCTTACATATTCTCCAAAAATTGTGTATGTTGTTGTTGTCTCATTTAAAAATCTAAAAGGAGACTGGTGAGTAAAAGTTTTGCAATAAAATCCTGGCACCTGAGTTTGATTCTCCTAATCCACATGAAAAGATTAATACAGGGTGTGCAGCTATAATTTAAAGACTCACACAGTAAGAAGTAAAATGGTCATTAGAGAATCACCCAGAAGCTAGTGAGTTCACTAACCTCATATACAGTACATCAAAGTGGGGGGAGACAGACAGAGAGAGAGAGACAGAGAGAGTTTCCCAACATGGGAGAATTACCAAAATGTATATGTCCTCTGACCTACACACACACACACACACACACACACACACACACACAAAACACACACTCACAAATAAAAATAAAAATAACAAAAACAAAAAAGATTATTAAATTTCTAAGGATGTCACAGTGAGAAAAGAAAGACTTTGGGAAAGAAGAATTCGGAGGGAAGGTTAGGAGAAAAACAAGCAATTAGAAGGATGAGAAAAACATGAGGGGTCAGGGACAAAAGTAGGTGGAAACATTACTTTAAAAGTCAAATGGGTTTCAAAGCATTTTCTGTGCATTGATTTCCAGTCAAGGCCACCTGGAGACAGCCTTTAGACTTGTGAAGTCAGATGCCACTCTAAGCTTCACACTCCTAGACCTGACAACCATCTGCAAAATATTAAGAATTATTTGTAAAGGTGACATTGGGAAAATACATCTTCAAAAGGTAACATGAGAGTGAGTGCTATATGCATCCATGGGATGCCTGGCCTGCTGTGAGGTCTTAGCATTTCAACACTGCTTTCAGCACTCATAGGTACATAGATGGTCACTGTCCTGACTCAGAATGTGACCCTATTGCTGTACAAAGCATTTGGCAGCAGCCTGATTCATCTTTGCCAGTCCATAAGGTCTCTTTCTTTCAGAGTCTATTACTAATGTATTTCATAATGGAAGATACGTTCCTCCATATTTGTGTGTATCTGTGTGTGTATCTGTGTATGTGTGTACATCTGTGTGTGTATCTGTGTGTGTCTGTGTATGTATCTCTCTGTGTATCTCTGTGTATATCTCTGTGTGTGTATCTGTTTCTGTGTATATCTGTGTCTGTGTATCTGTGTATGTGTATCTGTGTGTGTGTCTTTGTGTGTGTGTCTTTGTGTGTGTGTCTTTGTGTGTGTGCGTGTGTCTCTCTGTGTGTGTATCTCTGTGTGTATCTCTCTGTGTTTATCTGTATCTGTGTACGTGTATCTGTGTCTGTGTATCTGTATATGTGTATATATATATATGTGTTTGTGTATGTGTGTGTGTATCCGTGTGTGTAGGTTAAATACTTTACCTTTATTTTGATCCTCTGATCTTGACAATTCATTTCATCAGAGGAAGACTAGGTCTATGTGTTTACAGATAGAACATGACAACAAAGAAGATTTACTTTGTGAAAAATTAATTTTTGAAGATTTTTAAATTATCTCCAACCACCTTTAAAATTTTTGTTAAGGAACAAAAGTATTAGGCTCGAAATTACTAGATAAGCTTCCACAATAGAGTCTGGGTCAACAATGTCTGCCTGCATGATAGGGAAGCTGAAATCCCATAGCGATGCAGTCTGTGAACCTAGATGCCTCGCAGTCCTGATCCAGTACCAGAAACCTGGAGAGTGGTGGTACTAGAACACAGTGGAAGGCTAAAGTCTGAGCATAAGACTGTTAGGGTGGCATCAGCAGTGGCGGATGCATCCATTCAGAAAGAAGCTTCCAGTAGGTAAGAGGATGTTATGTATTCATCAGACCTCTTTTTAGCTGGGCTGCCCTTTGGATTTACTTTGAATGTTCCTTTCTCTTGCAATGCTCTCTGGAAACACACTCATAAACACAGTCAAACCTATGTTTCCTAGGTGATTCCAAGTCCAGCAAGCTGGCAATCAATACTGATGATCATAAAAGATGTGTTCTAAAATATGCCCCATTATAGTTTCTTGAATGTGTTTTTCCTTGTTTTTTTTTAAATATATATTTGTCTCTGACATTCTTGGTGGGTTAATATTATCATCTGTCCATAAGCTAGTGATATGGGGAGAGACAGTGTGGGTTTATGGGTATTATGTATGTACATTTATTGTATTTATGTGTGATATATAAAAATATTTGCTGTGTCTATATGTGTGTATATGTAGTCTTTAGGAGAATAAAAACTGTATGGAGGGTGGATAAATACAAGGTTGATATTGTACATATATAGCATGTGTTTGTATCAGTAAATATATATGTGATAATATATACATATTTAGGTTACATATTTATACATTAAACTACTAAGATTTATACAATTATGGGATGGTGAGTACATGTGTATGATTTGTGTCATATTTGGATCTATGTGCTTGCATTAGACTGAAAGTAGGACAGTTATGCTTGTGTGTACAGGCATCTGCAAGTGAACAGACTGAATTTTTATCATGTTCTGATTCAATAAAAAGATAATTTAACAATATAAAAGAATATTTCCCATCTCCAAAAAAGATTCCTGCATGAGAAAGACTGAATATTTGTTTTCATAACAAAGCAATTACTATAGTTTAGCCAAAGGTAGCCACACTGGACTCTTAAAGAAAAATGTCCAAAATAATATTCCTTAAAATCTATTTAACATTGGGATAGGCATTCCATTTTTAGGTATCCAAAAAGAATGACAGAAGATATTTAATGGTACATTATTTTAGGAGAAGAAAAACTATCAAAATGTTTCTTACTGTAGCAACAATAAAATCCTAATGAAGCAGAGCAGCAGATGGAAATTGAAAAGCCTATGTAATGTCAATGCCCAAAACACACTGATTTGTTAAATTACAGGGTTCTTTTCCCCTAAGAGAGGCACTGCAGTTTGCTGATAACTCAACAACTGGGATTATTACTGTACCACGACATTGCCATTTTCCTCCAGAAACCTGCATGAACTAATTAATTACATAGCTTTGGTTACTAGGTTAGAATCAAGCTTTGCTGTCCTATTTCCAAAGACTGAACTTCATAATTGCCAGAACAGATTCTTCCCTAACTGCTGACTGTTGTGAATAGCTACAAAGACTACTATCAGTAGCCATAAGACAAATATCTTAAGAAAAATTTTGCTTCTTGTTTTGTCCATTTGGAAGAACTCTTTTTTCTAAGTTAATTTTTTCCTTTCTTTTTTCTTTCTTTTTTTTTTTTTTAAATCTGGTGCTACTGACTTCTTTATTGAACTACAATCCATCACGATGTGTGGCCTCTCTAAACATACTGCAGGCATCAGGAGGCTGAGTGGCTCCTAAGAAGAGCTTTATACTGGTGCCAGCTGGGCATCCCAGGATAGATGGGTGAAGTATAATTTCTTTCCTCACCCATATTGTTCTTTCTGCTCTAAACAGAAGTCCCTAGCCTATTTCTCAATAAAGAAGTAAAATTTCAGAAGCCTCCTGAGTGCAAGAAATGGGAAATAATGTTCTGTCCATTATAAGAGAAAAGAATTGTCTTTGTTTCAGCTTTTTCCCTAGAAGCAGTTAGAAATTAGAAGCGAGACTGACCCCTGGAGGCCCAATGAAAATCAGAAAGAAAACCTGGAGCCTGAGTCTCCTGCAGATCTTGAGACCTTTTCTCTTCCATCACACCTTGCCATCTTCTCCAAACTTATTCTGCTGACACAGAAGCAAACCACTTTCTTTGTCAATGAAAGAGTAAATTCTCAGTGACACATGAAGAGAAGCACAGTTAGAAACTATGCACATACTATGGATAATCAAGCTGACCAGAAAAATGCATACCCACATGTTTTAGGAAAATCATACCAGGGTAGCCAATACAATATTGTTAATAAACAAACTGCATAGGATCATCACAATCAACAACAGTGGTGGAAGAGATGAAGCACATATATATTTAGATTAATGAATCATGTGTAAAAGTTTAAGTTGCATTTAAATGATACTACAACTCCAAACTATAAAGTAAAAGCAAGCAAGCAACCAAATAAAATATAGCTATAAGGTTACAATTTAGTGATCCAGCCCATACCAAAAATAAATCATTTTTATAAATATAATTACAGATAAATAGTCTTCAATTATTTATGTTAGATGACAAGAAACCATTATTCTCAGAGGTGGAGTTGGATATAGAAGAACCAGGCAGAATACATTTAGACACATCTCATTACCTAAAAATATAATCTGAGAAGAGTCATTCTATCTTGAATTCTTCTGTAGTCTTGGGACTAGAAAAATGTCAGCCTGGTGAGGATACTGTGTTGATTAAATGAGTTAGCAATAAAGCAGTTACCAAATGTGGAGTTACTTCCTCATAAACCAGTGATATCCTAGGTGCTTTGTCTTTCTTCATTTAGTATGCAGATGTTAATACTAGCAAATCTTATTCACAGGTCAAGAGACTAAGATTCTAAAACTTTAGTTTAGAAGAAAGTATAGAGAGATTCTGGGATACAAGGTCAGTCTTCATGAGCAAACATTTAAAATAGAATGAGAATATTTTCAATCCTGAAGTTCATGTACCCTCTTATATTAGAAGGAAAAAGCCTTGAACCCAGTGGGGGTTATCTGCCTAATATGTCTGTGTTTGTTTTCAGCTTGCTGACCAATTTAGAATCATCTGGGAGATGGGGAGGAATTCCTGTGGGTGCTCAAAGAGTGTTTTCAGAAGACTTAACTGAGCTGAGGAAGAGGACACACACTGAGTATGGGACATACTAATCCAACGTTCTGGGGACCTAGACAGAAAACAATGTCAGGGGAGGTTCCATGAATACTGGCATTACCCTCTGCTGTCTTACCTCTCCATCATGATATGAGTTTAGCTGTGTCCTGCCCTCTATAACAAACCCTCTGGAACCAAGTACATCTTCACCCTCTTAAGTAGTTTTGCTCAGGTGTTTGATCACAGAAATGCAAACCTCCACTAAAAGAGATCCATGCTCTGGTACCTAAAATTTAAAGATTCATTGCTCCAGGAGCACATTGAGGAGTGCATAGTAGTTTTGTCAGTTCAGTTCAAACTCTGAGAGTGAGGTTGAATTTTCCTATTTCCAAATGTGTTTGATAGATTTAGATAGATTTGAAAACCCACCCCAATATTTTGCCATGTGTGCTTTTATGTGGGTGATGAACCTTATCACCCTTTAACTTTGAATTTGCCTATGTGAATTGTTTTGCACAGTGGAATATGGATCACTGTAATTTGCTCAGAACCTCTACTTATTTTATGCAGTTGAGTCTATCTCCCTGCATTTATGCTAACGTCACAAGAAAACATCCCTAGTTACTTAATGCTCCTGCAGAAATCTTCAAGTGGAACATACATATAAACTTGATGTACAGCCTCAAGTCAATTCCAACCTAAATATTTTCACCCTCAACTATATAAGTATCATGAGTATAAAAACAATATTTGAGCCCTAAACTACTGGATTATTGATAGTTCTCACTATTGTTACACAGCATTGCAGAACCTTTGTTGACAGATACACTGGACACGTACAAGCCTTTTACCTTGTATACTTATTAATGGGCTAATCTTTCTCCAACATTAACTAGAAGCTTTTGCTCTGCATTTAAACATTAAATTAAACATTTAAATATTAAATTCATTAAAAAGGATAAAAATAGGGCCTCTTACCATTCTGCCCAGGTGTACCATCACTTTATACATTAATCCTAAGGAATAAATTCTTTCACAAATGATTTCTGCAACCTTTCCCTCTTACTCCAAAGTCTTCAATGGCTTCCTAGTATGGAATGCTTTCACTCTGCTCTAGGTTTAAGTACTATCTGCTCCCTTAAAATTCTGTGAAATTTTATATCCACTATGTTCCTGGAACATTCTCCTAGCATATTATCATTTCTATTTACCCTTCTCAATGTGTTAAATTTTACTACAACTTAAATTCTTCCTTGACTCTTTTCTTTCTTTTGGCAGTACCTATTTGATACACACCTTTCTCCTTCCATTGATATCTACTGTGAATACAATATTCTTCTCTAAGTTCACAAAAGTTCACCTTCCATTTTTCTAATTATCGAACCTTTGCAGTCATTCTCTCCCAGAGAATGTCACAGACTTGTGAACTTTCATTTTCAAAAGTCATTAATTAATTCCAGAATCTTCAAATTTGTTCTGTGATACACTACTGCCATGACACAGTTAAGCTTTGAGATTGTCAGAGTACAATATGGTTTTCTTTTTTTTTCTTTTTTTCTTCTTTATTTATTTTGTATTTATCAAAAAAGTAAAATGAATTTAAAATGCTGAAAAGTTAACAATATTTATAAAGAAGATAAAAATCATAAACTTGACTTATCAAGGGTGATAATGCAAATAAGTTTGCTACACATAAAAATACTAACCCTAACCCTAACCCTAGCCCTAACCCTAACCCTGTGTATCCTTATTCAATGTCCTTCCCCCTTCCTCCACATCAGGTCATTTTTCTTCACCACAACTCCCCATCCCCTCCCTGGGAAGGCAGCAGACAGTCCGATGGTCCCAATAACCCAATAACCCAATATTGCTTAGTTGAGTCTCTACTCCTGGCAGATCCAGTTTTGTCCCCCCTCCCTCAAGAGTCAGTCAGGTGTTCCACTAGGTGGAGTGGGATCCGAAGAGTCAGTCCAGGATGTTTCTGATCCCAAGCTGTTCAGTGGTTGTGGTTTGCAGCTTGGGCATGCTTGGTTTTTAC
>PVIH01002991.1:0-172227 GCA_004025045.1 Sigmodon hispidus
CTGTTAATTTGGATACTCTGTCTCTCTGTCTTTTGGTTAGTTTGGATAAGGCTTTGTCTATCTTGTTGTTGACTGTCTCAAAGAACCAACTTTTTGATGCACTGATTTTTTTTGTATTGTTCTTTTTGTTTCTATTGTACTGATTTCAGGTCTAAATTTGATTATTTCTGGCCGTCTACTCCTTCTAGGAGAGTTTGTTTCTAATTGTTCTAAAATATTCAGCAGAGTTGATATGTATCTTGTTTGAGCTTTCCCTTGGTTTTCTATATAAGCATCTAGTGCTATAAATTTTCCTTTTAAGACTGCTTTCATTGTGTCCCAATAGTTTGAGTATGTTGTGGATTCATTTTCATTAAATTCTAGAAAGTCTTTGATTTCTTTCTTAACTTCTTTCCTGACCCAGAGGTAGTCCAATGTAAAAATGTTCAGTTTCCAAGAATTTGTAAGCTGTCTGTGACTTTTGTTGTTGTTGAATTCTAACTTTAGACCATGGTGGTCTGATAAGATATAAAGGGTTATTTCCATTTTTTGGTATCTATTGATATTTGCCTTATGACCAAGTATGTGGTCAACTTTAAAGAAAGTTCTATGAGGTGCTGGGAAATACATATATTCTTTGTTTTTGGATGGCAGCTCTTGTAAATACCTATTAAGTCGATTTGCATCATAACATCTCTTGGACCCCTTGTTTCTTTGTTTATTCTTTGTCTGGTTGACCTATCCAAAGGTAAAAGTGGGGTATTGAAGTCTCCCACTATTAGAGTGTGACATTTGTTGTGGGGTTTAAGCTTTAGTCGTGTTTCTTTTACATATGAAGTTGCCCTTATATTAGGGGGGCTAAATATTCAGGATTGAGATCTCATATTGATCAATTTTTCCTGAGATGAATAAAAAATGTTCGTCCTGGCCTCTTTTGTTTTTGCCTTTTTAATTATAAACTGTTTAGCCTATGGCTCACATTTATTATCACCTAGCTCCTACATTGAAGTCAACCCATAATTCTTATCTATGTTTAGCAATGTGGCTTGGTACCTTTTCCTTTTTTATTATCATGAATAAAGTCACATTTTCTATCCATGTATATCCTTTTTCAATCCATGTATATCCTTCCACCTCCCACGCCCTCAAGTCACTCTCTGTTCTCCACATCTCTCCATCTCCTCCCCAGTATGGTAAGGAGGTCCCAAGGTCTGAATATGACTTAGTTCAGCATCCATTCCTGATAGATCCAGATTCCTCGCCCCAATATCAAGACTGAGTCAGGTGTTTCTATACAGGGAGTGGGACCTAAGTTGTCAGTCCAAGGAGTTTCAGATCCCAAGCTGTTCAGTGGTTGTGGTTTGCAGTTTGGATATGCTTTGCTTTTTGCTTTTTTGTTTAGAGTCCAGTAATGAGTGAGTACATCCCCTGCTTATCGTTTTGGGTTTATGATCCCTTGCTCAAGAGGATAGTCTCCAAATCCATCCATTTGCCTGCAGATTTTAGAATATAATTTTTTCTTACTGCTGAGTAGTACTCCATTGTATAGGTGTACCACAGTTTGTTAATCCATTTTTCAGTTGAGGAGCATCTAGGTTGTTTCCAAGTTCTTGCTATTATGAATAATGCTGTTATAAACATAGTTGAGCTAATGCCTTTGGAGTGCTAATGTGCTTCTTTAGGGTATATGCCCAGTAGTGGTATGACTGGATCCTTGGGGAGATTGATTCCCAGTTTTCTGAAAAACCAGCACACTGCATTCCAGAGTGGCTGAACAAGCTTACACTCCCCCCAACAATGGAGGAGTGTTTCCCTTGCTCTGCAACCTCTCCAACATGGCTGTCATCTGTGTCTTTTATCTTAGCCAATCTGACAGGTATCAGGTGGTATCACAAAGTTTTTATTATTTGCATTTCTCTGATGGCTAAAGATGTTGAGCACTTTTTCAAGTGCTTTTAAGCCATTCATAATTCTGCTGAGAATTCTCTTTTTAGTTCTGAACCCCATTTTTTGATTGTGTTATTCAGGGTTTTGAGCTCTAGTTTCTTGAGTTCTTTATATATTTTAGTGATCAATCTTCTATCACTTGTAAGGTTGGTGAAAATTTTTTTTCTTTCTATAGGCTGTTGTTTTGTCCTATTGACAGTATCCTTGGCTTTACAGAAGCTTCACAGTTTCAGGAGGTCCCACTTATTGATTTTTTTTTCTTAATGTCTCTGCCACTGGTGTTATATTTAGGAAGTGGTCACCTCTGCCAATTTGTAGAAGGGTATTTCCCACTTTCTTTTCTATCAAGTTCAGAGTGACTGGGTTTATGTTGAGGTCTTTGATCCACTTGGATTTGAGTCATGTGCAGGGTGACAGGCTTGGATCTATTTGCATTTTTCTACACACTACCAACCAGCTATGCCAACACCATTTGTTAAAGATACTATGTTTTTTCAATTGAATATTTTGGCCTCCTAGTCAAAGATCAGGTGTTCATAGGTTTTTGGGTTAATGTTTGGATCCTCAATTCTATTCCATTGATCCACAAGCCTGTTTTTATGCCAGTACCAGGCTGTTTTTATTACTGTAGCTGCATAGTATAACTTGAAGTTGGGGATGGTGATGCCTCCTGAGTTTCTTTTTTTTTTAGCCATTTCTTTCCTTTATTTACAGTTTGTGCTCAATGCAAATCAATTCTATAACATGGGAAGTTACTACAAATCACAACATAAATACACAAACACAATGTACAATCAAATAGTTGTACAGCATTCAGGTAGGAAGTGAGAGAAAATGCTCATTCATACACACAGTAGCTTTGGGTCTGTGAGGTCTCCAGGAAGGGTTTCTGAAGACAGAGAAAATAACTCTGTTTGTCAAGATACTGTGGCCATATTAGATCCTAGAGTGTGTAAGCATCAGTGTATGACCATGTGAACAAAAGATTTATTTTAAGTAATGCCTATGTTTTAAAAGGCATGTGTGTATCAAGGCAGTGGAAAAACTTACTGTAGAACCAAGCCCCCTTTCAGGCACAGGACCAATGTCAAACCATCTTCAAATATGAGTTGTTAACCAAAGTATTCCAAATGTGGCTATTCTGATCCATTGTTTTGGTTTTTTTTCTCTTTTTTAAAAAAGTATTTACAAAAATTGTATAAAAGACTTCGAATTCAATGCAAGTTAGCTTCCAGTCTTTACATCTCAAATGCTAGGTTTATGGTTTTGGCTCCTTTGCATATTTGCCTTTAGGATTTCAAGATTCATAATTTTGCCTTCCTAACAGACCACACTTTAAATTATGAAAAAACCTCAACATATGCAGAAATAAAAAGCAGAATTTTGAAATTGGCTGAGGTCAAAGTAATTCTGCTCTCTGAAACCAGTTTACTTCGAGACTCTGGCTCTTTTGTTGAGTGAAAAAAGATGATGGGAAATGCCTACAGTTCGACTTTTGAACTAAGATTTATTCAATGATGGCTGGATTTGGGTGTGGACTCCAATACACCATTGCCTGGCACATATTAATTACTAATAAAGGTCAAATACAGTGATATCAAGCCTAAAGCCACAGGAGGGTGTAAAATGTTCAATTCCAAAAAGAACAGCTGGACAATGTGGAACTTTCCCTAGAGTTTAGCATATTAAATTAGTAGTAATCAAACAATACATTGAGAATTTAAAGTAGTTACTTCCAACATATACATAAATAGCATCAGAGAAGCTTTTAATATCACCTAACTGTGTAATGGCCTTATAGGTTGAATGAGCTAATGCAAACTGAATCTCCATTCCACATCTCATCTTTATCTCTATATAAAACCTAAGCTTGATTTCAAGTTACAGTTTAAGTGTCCACATTTCTTAAGCCATGTTCAAGGAAATCATGTCAACTTTAGATGTTATCACTCTTCATATTGAACATAAAACTCCAGCAGATTCGATATGGGCATTCACCATCCCTCATACCCTTCACATGAATTCACAGTGTTTTCTCTTGAGGTGTAGTAATAGCAGATTTGATGTGAACTTGTTTCTTCGGGGTCACACTGGACTTGTGGCTTTTATTTTGGGGGAGACTTTTAACAATAGCTTCAATTTCCTTAAGGGTTATAGGCCTGTTTAGGTAATTAATCTGATCTTCATTTAATTTTGGCAAATGATACCTGTCCAAAAAGCTGTCCATTTCTTCTAGGTTTTCCATTTTCGTGGAATATTAATTTTCAAACTATGATCTGATAATTCTCTTGATTTCCTGAGGGTCTGTTGCTATGTCTCCTTTTCCAGTTTTGATATTTTAATTTGGGTACTCTCTCTCTTTTCTTTTGGGTAGTTTCGATTAGGATTTATCTATCTTGCTGACTTTGTCAAAGAACCAACTCTTTGATTAATTGATTCTTAGTATTGTTCTCTTTGTTTCAGTTGTATAAATTTGGTCTGTAATTTTGATCTTTTCCTGACATCCACTTACTCTAGATGAGTTTGCTTCTCATTTTTCTAGGACTTTCAAGTGTGCCGTTTGTTCTCTTGTGTGGATTTTTCTAGTTTTTTTCACATAGGCATCTGGTGTTATAAATTTTTCTCCTATGACTGCTTTCATTGTGTCCCATGAGTTTGAGTATGTTGTAGATTCATTTTTTAATAAATTCTTGGAAGTCTTTTATTTCTTTCTTAATTTCTTCCTTGTCTCAGACTTGTTTCAGTTGAGTGATGATTAGTTTCCATGAGCTGGTAGTCTTTCTGTAATGTTTGTTGTTATAGTCTAACTTTAGACCATAGTGATCTGATATGGTACAAGGAGTTTTACAAATTTTTTGTATCTGTTGATATTTGCTTTATGACCTAGCATATGGTCAGTTTTAGAAGAAGTTTTATGAGATGTTTGGAAATATGTATATTTCTTTTTGTTTGATTGGAAGGTTTGGTATATAACTATTAAGTCCATTTGGGTCACAACTTCTCTTAAATCTCTTATTTCTCTGTTGAGTTTCTGTGTGGTTGGCCTATCCAAGGGTGAAAGTGAGGTATTAAAGTCTCCCACTCTTTGTGAGTCAGGTTTCATATAAGATTTATGCTTTAGTAGTAAGTATTCTTTTACATATATAGGTGTCTTTTTGTTTTGGGTATGGATATTCAGGTTTGAAATGTTGTCTTGGTTAATTTTTCCTGAGATGAATAAGTAATGACCTTTCTGGTCTCTTTTTATTGATTTTAGTTTAAAGTCTATTTTGTTAGGTATTAGAATGGCTACACCAGCAAGTTTCTTAGGGCCATTTTGTTTGGAAATTCTTTTCCCAGCCCTCTGAGCTTGTCTTTGAAGTTAAGGTGTGTTTCCTGTATGCAGCAGAAGGACTGTTTCTACTTTTGTATCTATCATTTTAGCGTGTGTCTTTTCATATGTGAATTGAGTCCATTTATATTAAGGGATATTAATGACCAATGATTTTTATTTTGTGTTATTTTTGGTTCTAACTTGTATTTCCATTATTTTTAGGAGTGATTTTTTGTTGTGGTCTTATCAATTGTTTGTGGTTATACAGGTGTTTCTGGTTTCCTTAAGTTGGACTTTTCCCTCTAGGGCTTTTTGTAGAGCAGTATTTGTGAAAAGGTATTTTTTAAACCTGGTTATGTTGTGAAATATCTTGTTTACTGCATCTATGTTGATTGACAGTTTTGCTGAGTACTGTAGTCTAGGATGCCATTCATGCACTTTTAGTGTCTGTATAAATTCTGACCAGAATCTTCTTGCTTTCATTGTTTCTATTGAATAGTCGGGTGTTATTCTGAAGGATCTGCCTTAATAGGTGATTTGGCCTTTTTCCTTTGCAGCTCTTAGTGTTTTTTCTTTGTTCTGTAGGTTAAATGGCTTGATTATTATATTGTGAGCAGACATTTTTGTTGGTCTAGTATATTTGGTGTTCTATAGGCTTCCTGTATCTTTATAGGCATTTTCTTCTTTAGGTTGGGGATGTTTTCTTCTATGATTTTGTTGAATATATTTTCTGTGTCTTTGAGCTGATTTTTTTCTTCTTTGATTCCAATTATTCTCAGGTTTGGCCTTTTCATGGTATTCTAGATATCCTGCACATTTTGTGTTATGACTTTTTTGGTTTTAGTGTTTTCTTTAACTGATGTATCTATTTCCACTAATGAGTCTTCCACTCCAGAGATTCTCTCTTCCATCTCTTGAATTCTTTTGGTTATGCTTGAATCTGAGGTTTTAGTTCTTTTCTTCAGGTTTTCTATTTTCACCTTTCTCACAGTTTGTACCTTTTTTATTGCTTCTATTTTAATTTTTAATTCCTGTAACGTTTCTTTCACCTGTTTATTTTCTTTTTTCCTTATTATTATTATTATTAGTAGTAGTATTAATATGAACAAAGAAGTCACACATTCTATCCTTGTATATCCTTATTCAAGGTTCCTTCCCCTCCTAACACATCAGTTCATTCTCTCTTCTCCACAATTCCCCATCCACTTCCTGGGGAGGTGGCAGGCAGTCCCATGGTACCACTGTCTCAATATTGCTTAGTTCAGTCTCCACTCCTGGCAGACCCAGTTTTCTCCCCCCCAACCTCAAGACTGATTCAGGACTTCCTCTAGAGGGAGTGGGATCCAAGGAGTCAGTCCAGGGTGTTTCTGACCCCAAGCTGTTCCATGGTTGTGGTTTGCAGCTTGGGTATGCTTTGCATTTTTCTTTTTTGTTTGTTTAGAGTCCACTAATGAATGAGTACATCTCCTGCTTATCTTTCTGTGTTTGTGATACCTCGCTCAGGAGGATATTCTCCAAATCCATCCATTTGCCTGCAAATTTTAGGATATCATTTTTGCTTACTGCTGAGTAGTATTCCATTGTGTAGATGTACCACAGTTTGTTAATCCATTCTTCAGTTGAGGGACATCTAGGTTGTTTCCAGGTTCTTACTATTACAAATAATGCTGCTATGAACATAGTTGAGCTAATGCCTTTGGAGTGTGACTGTGCATCTTTAGAGTATACACCCAGAAGTGGTATTGCTGGGTATTTGGGGAGACTGATTATCAATTTTCTGAGAAAGTGACATACTGCATTCCAAATTGGCTGAACAAGCTTACACTCCTACCAACAATGGAGGAGTGTTCCCCTTGCTCTGCAACCTCTCCAGCATAGGCTGTCTTCTGTGTCTTTTATCTTAGCCAATCTAACAGGTGTCAGGTGGTATCTCAAAGTTGTTTTGATTTGCATTTCTCTGATGGCTAAAGATGATGGACACTTTTTCAAGTGACTTTCAGCCATTTGAAATTTTTCTGCTGAGAATTCCCTTTTCAGTTCTGAATCCCATTTTTAGATTGGGTTATTCAAGGTTTTGAGCTCTAGATTCTTGAGTTCTTTATTTATCTTAGAGATCAGTCCTCTATCACTTGTAGGGTTGGTGAAAATCTTTTCCCATTCTGTAGGCTGTTGTTTTGTCCTATTGACAGTGTCCTTGGCTATACAGAAGCTTCTTAGCTTCAGGAGATCCCACTTATTGATTGTTGATCTTAGTGTCTGTGCCACTGCTGTTATATTTGGGAAGTGGTCACCTGTGCCTATTCGTAGGAGTATATTTCCCACTTTCTTTTCTATCAAGTTTAAAGAGGCTGTGTTTATGTTGAGGTCTTTGATCCACTTGGATTTGAGTTTTGTGTAGGGTGATAGGATTGGATCTATTTGAATTTTTCTACACTTTGCCATCCAGCTATGCCAACACCATTTGTTAAATATACTTTGGGCCTCTTTGTCAAAGATCAGATGTTCATAGGTTTTTGGGTTAATGTCTGGATCCTCAGTTCTATTCCACTGATCCACAAGTCTGTTTTTATGCCAGTACCAGGCTGTTTTTATTACTGTAGATCTATAGTATAACTTGAAGTCAGGGATGGTGATGCCTCCTGAGGTTCTTTTGTTGAGCAAAATTGTTTTGGCAATCCTGGCTCTACTGTTATTCCAAATAAAATTGAGTATTGTTCTTTCATGGTCTATAAAATATTATGTTAGGCTTTTGATGGGCAGTGCATTAAATCTGTAGATTGCTTTTGGTAGAATTGCCATTTTTACTATGTTGATCCTACCTATCCAGGAACATGGGAGAGCTTTCCATTTTCTGATATCCTCTTCAATTTCTTTCTTTAGTGATTTAAAATTTTTGTCAAATAGATCTGTTACTTATTTGGTTATAGTTACTTCAAAGTATTTAATACTATTTGCAGCTATTATGAAGGGTAATGAATCCCTTATTTCTTTTTCAGCTCTTCTATCTATAGTGTATAGAAGGGCCATTGATTTCTTTGAGTTAATCTTATATCCTGCTACATTGCTGAAGGTGTTTATCAACCTTAGAAGTTCCTTGGAAGAATTTTGTGGGTCACTTATGTATACAATCATATCATCTGAAAATAGAGATAGCTTCACTTCTTCTTTTCCAATTTGTTTCCCCTTAATCTCCTTTTATTTTCTTATTGCTTTAGCTAAAATATTGAGAACTATATTGAATAGATATGGGGAGAGAGGACTTCCTTGTCTAGTTCCTGATTTTAGTGGGATTACTTTGATTTTTTCTCCATTAAATTTGTTACTGGCTTCTCACAACTGCCTCGACCAGCAAGGAAGACACAACACCAGGCTCTTCTTTCAGCAGTTTATTCAGGAACCTTGAACAATCATCTTCTGACCCCGGGTCAACCCACTCGTGGCCTAAATAGCCTCTGGGCATCCAACCCTAGTATGCCTTGTGGGCACTACCAATAGGCCCAGGTACGTGGAAGCAAGCCATATTCTTAGCCTTAGCCAAATATGGAGTTGTTTATCACTGAGAGCACTCACCATCGGGAAGGTAGAGGGCGGAAGCCAGCACCATCTTTAAGGTGCAGCTGCACTCAGCTCTCTACAGTTCCCCCTTTTTTATATTATAGCAACAGGCAAGAGTAGAGGCCTGATCTCTGTAGAGTGAACCAGGGACATTGTACTGATCCTCACTCAGGTGTTGTCCACCCGATGAGTACCAGACTGATACCCTTTTTCACAGAGGTGGGACGCAAGATATCAACCCACATGGAATCAGGCATGCTCTTCTTGGTGCCCAAGTCTCAACGAGCCCCAAGTGCAGTGTGCAAGCCTCGCATCCTGTGCCTAGGAAAATTAATCCTTTTAGGTAGCCAGCCAAACATGAGTGGCCTGTTCTGCTTCAATGGCTGTAAAGGCTTGAATAATCATCGCTGCAATGCAATGCTGGGAAGCCTTAGTTAGGCAGATGCACCACAGGCACAACAATGAGGCCAACACCAGGAGGCCCATCAAGGCTCCTAGACCTACCCATTCCTTAAGATGGTTTTTGGCATCAGAATTCCATGCAGACAATCCCTCTGCCAGTCTGGTGTCCACCCAGGTCAAGTTCACCGTGACGATAGCCACCCTCAACTGCTCCATCAGGTTGTTGAATTCTCCCATCCAATTACCTAAAAGATAACTGGACAATTGCTTAGACAGATTTGCAGCATGGGTAAAATTGCCATACTGTATACTAGTTACACACAGTCCAGCGTATTTCCACTGACAGCCAAGTTGGGCAATCTGCCAGAGGGTGTCAATTTGCTCTTGAACCAGGTCAATCCTTTGGTTGACCACCATCAAGCCTCCCTTTAGCTGAGCATTAATACCCTTTTGTACATCCAGGGCTTGTGTTACATTGGCAGAAAGATTATTCATGCTCCAATATCCCCAGGGGCGGAACTGACTCCATGTAATCTGCCAGCAAGCATGACCATGGGTTCTCTGCCAGTAACGCCACACAAAAGCCAATTAGCAAAAGGATTGGACACATACCCCTGGAATGGATTCTGATCACTAAAATTAAGGCCTGCATAGGTACTATTAAATCCTGTATTAATGCCAGGGGAAAAGGCAAAACATTGTGTCCTGTCAGCCCAAGTCACGGTATGGGACTGACAACCAGTCCAGGGCCAGATTTCTCCCCAATTTATTCCCCAGCAGTAAGGGGCCCACTTTGGCTGATGCGGAGGTGTTCCCTCCAGCATCTTGGCAGGCTTCCACCCAGAAACCCAGGTGGCATTAGTGGAGTGACAGGATCCACCATAGTCCACAGGCAGATCAAACCACCCCACAGTTTGATTATACAGCAAAATGCATGGGAAGGTATTTGAACAAATTAAAAACACAAGGTCCCAGCTAAAGTAAAAGATCTATTTTCTCCCAAGGGGGCTCTTTCTAAATCTATGGGAAGATAAGGAATGTCAAGACTCTTATTACTACTAAATAACCATGGAAACAACTTAGCATCATGACGGACTGGCATCGGTCTTGGGAACATGGACAGGATCCCCCATCTTGGTTCTGGTATTCCCGGTTGCATCATCACAAGGATGAGCAGGAGGGTCGCTACCTCCATCATCATGCTCCTTCCCATACTGGGCTCTTCTAGTGAGGCATTCAGGTACCCACACCGGATCTTGTTGGTCCTGAGGAAAAACACAAACAGAACCTTGTGCCCATGTCAGCATGGGATTGGGCCCGCACCAGAGCCCTGTCAAAACATCCTTCCATTTTACCATTCCTTTAGTGGTAGCATGAGGCTCATGATGCCTATCCGCTGAGGAATGGCTCTGAGCATCCAAATTTAAAAAATTAATGGTAAACAGGGCAAAGGAAAGTCTCTCCTTCAGGGTATGGCCATGGCCTATTCCCCCTTTCTGTTTTTCCAGGCATTCTTTTAACATGCAATGAGCATGTTCCATGATGCCCTGCCCTGTCCTATGGGGTTGTAGGGCAAGCCATGGACAAGTTGTACCTCCATCTGGCAACAGAAAGAGGCAAACTGCTGTCCTGTGTAAGCAGGTCCATTGTCAGTCTTAAGTTGTTGAGGCTTTCCCCAGGCCGCCCAGGCCTCCAAACAGTGGGCAATAACGTTAAGTGCTTTCTCCCCAGCCAAAGGCGTGTCATGCATAACACCCAAGCAGGTGTCCACAGACATGTGCATGTACTTAACATTCCCAAATTCAGAGATGTGTGTCACATCCATTTGCCAGACCTTTAAGGGGAGTAGGCCCTGGGGGTTTACTCCAATACTGGGCGGGTGTTGATAAACCACACATTGGGGGCAATCTAAAATCACTTTTCGGGCATCAGCTCGAGAAAGAGAAAACTTTTGTTGTAACGTCTTTGCATTGACATGAAATGTTTTATGAAAGGTTCTGGCTCTGTCCACGACAGAACTTAAAAACATCCATTTCTGGTGAGTCCATTGATCTACTGTATCATTTCCTTTGCTCAGAGGCCTGGGCAGGCCTGTGTGAGCTCTAATATGCTGAGGATAAAAGCAGGACTTTCTATGCCAAATCAAATGTTGTAATTGTCGAAACAGCATACAGACCAGACTGGAGCTCTTAATAGGTCTGGCCACTTCCAAAACTTTGAGGGCATTAATAACATAGGCAGAATCTGATATCAAATTAAAAGGAAAAGGACAAGTTTTAAAAACTTCTATTACTATCTGTAATTCTACCATCTGTGGGGCGCTGGGTTGAAACTGATGCTGTACAGGCTGTTGTGTATCTGTCATGTACACACCACATCCCATTTTAGATCCATCTGTAAACACATTTTGGGCGTTGATGATAGGCTGGGATGACGTTATCCTGGGGAATATCACTGGATGTACTTTAAAAAATCCTATTAAGGGGTGTTTGGGATAGTGATTATTCATGCGTCCAGTGAAGCCTCATTGCAAACTGGTCCAGTCATCTATCATAGCACATAATATTTGAATTTGATGACTGGTATAAGGCACTATAATAGTAGATGGAATAACCCCAAAATACTGTAAGCTTTGTTGGACCCCAGTCATGGCAATATTAGTCACAGCAGTAGGATAATTTTCAATAGACTAGGCTGGCTAAATCTTGGAATAAATCCAAAACAATGGCCACAGCAACCCGGTAGGTTGGGAATAGGTAGGAAGGATGTACAAGGCAACATCCTTGCTTTTCTGTATTCTCTGTAAAAAGAGACCCTGCAATCTTTCTTCCACCTTTTGTAAAGCCTCCCTTGCCTCTTCAGTCAATTGTCTTGGAGAATCCAAGGCAGAGTCCACATTTAAAATATTATAAAGGGGCCTTAGCTCATAATTTGGTAGCTTTAAATGACACCAATCCAATTTATATCTCCTAACAATTTTTGAAAATAATTTAGAGTTCTTAAATTATCTTTTCTTAATTCTACCTTTTGCAGAATAACACACCTCTCATTAATTTTTGCTCCTAAATAGTTAACAATTTGGTCCTTTTGTACCTTCTCAGGGGCTATTGGTGGCCTTCTTCTTTTAAGCATATTAGCCAAATCCATATATGCTCGTTCCAGCATTTGCCTTCCTTTAGCTGCTAGCAAAATATCATCCATATAATGTATGCATCTCAGGGTAGGATATTTTTGCCTAAGCGGAGCAATAGTCTCATCCACATAAAGCTGACACATAGTGGGGCTATTGGCCATGCCTTGGAGCAAGACCACCCATTAATATCTCTTATCAGGTTCCTCATGATTGCAGGAAGGGATGGTAAAGAGAAACCTCTCACTATCTGGAGCACATAGCAGAATTGAGAAGAAGCAATATTTAATGTCAATAACAATGTCAGGCGATGAGGCTGGCAAGGAAGAAAGTAAGGGTAAGCCACGCTGTACAAAACCCATGATTTGCATTTGATCATTAATGGCTTACAAATCATGCAAGAGATGCCATTTGCCAGACTTCTTCTTTATCACAAAAATAGGTGTATTCCACGGGGACACCGAAGGCTTAATGCGTCCCAAAGAAAGTTGCTCCTCTACCAATGTTCTGGCAGCAGTCATTTTTCAGAGGAAAGTGGCCACTGAGGAACCCATACGGGCTCCTCTGTTTTCCAAGATATGGGGATACCCTCCTCAGTGCCCCCTAGGAAAAACCCAGGCCCTGTCTGTGGCTCCTCTGTTTTCCATCAATGGGATCTTTTCTCCCCTGCAGAAATTTCCCTAATCCGTAGCTTGGGTGGTAACCCATGCTATCCATCATCTTGCATGATGTGGTGGAGTAATCATTACTTAACCTGAAACCCTAAGGTCTCTGCCCCATAACAAAACCGGGAGTTCCAGCACATAGAGCTGCATAATGCCAGAATGTCCTTCCTGATCCTTCCATTGTAACTGCTGTGCACTTATGTCTGGGGCTTTGGCATATTCCACACCTTGTAATGTCTGGGAGGACATCTGTATGGGCCATCCTGACGGCCAATCCTTCTTGGCAATGATGCTCTTGTATGCCCCTGTGTCTCACAGGCCTAGAATCCTTTTATTATCAATGATGAGTTCTAACACTGGCCCCTGATCCAAATCTAGAGACAGAAATGTTAAATCCATTCCTGTGGACCCAAAACCTCCATCTCCTCTTTCTTTTGACTGTGCCGCAAAATGACCATGAAAACTAGGCAGAATCAACAAATGGGCAATCCTATCACCCGGGAAAATGATCGAGATTCCTTTTGGAGACTCAACCATAATTTTTACAATTCCAGTATAATCTGGGTCAATCACCCCTGGATGTACTTTGAGACCTCGCAGGGTTGTAGAGGACCTCTCTATCAACAGGCCCACTGTGCCAGGCTCAAGAGGTCCCTGAAAATCTGTGTCCACCTGCTGGCCCCCCATTTGAGGAGTTAGTACGAGTCTGGTGGTGGCACAGAGGTCCAATCCTGCCAAGCCTGCAGTGGCTCTATGCAGTCCTTGGGGTGTCGGAGGGTTGGCCACTGCTCCTGACACCATTCCTTGTCCTGGCTCTCAACTGCCCCATGTATTTGTGGGCCCTGAGGGCAAGGGCCCTGTTGCCCATTTTTTGAATGAGCTCCTGTTTGGGTCTGAGTCAAAGGTTGACCGTTTATGTCTTTTACCAACCGGCATTCTTTTGCCCAGTATTTTTCCTTCTTATACCTAGGGCACACCCTGGGCTGCGCAGGGCATTGTCCCTTTCCTGTTTCTGCCATGCATCCTCTCTCAGGGCAGTGTCACTTCAGATGCCCCATCTTACCACATTTGAAGCAAGCATTGAAACTTCCCCTTTTATTCTGAGTCAACTGGACTACAGCTGCTGCCAGACCAACATTGGTTAATGGCCCCCCTAGGTCTCTGCAAACCTTCATCCATGCCTCCAATCCTCTATTCTTATACAGGGTTATGGTGGCCCTGCATTCCTTGGTACACTGCCCACAAACAAGCAGCTTAATCAGAGACATTGCTGCATCTTGGTCCCCAAAAATTCTGCCTGCGGCCTCAACTATATGAGTGACAAAGTCCGAGAATGGCTCCGTGGGACCCTGCAAAATCTTAGTGAGGTTACCACTCACCTCGCCCTTATTTGGTAAGGCCTTCCATGCCTTAGTGCCAATTTTATTAATCTGTTCATAAACTTGAACTGGGTAGCTTGTCTGTTGATTAGCAAATCGACCCTGGCCAAGCAGCATGTCTCTATCCCAAGCGGGATTTCCAGCAGTCTGATTAGCTGCAGACTTTTCACTGGCAAACTCAATCAGAAAGGCCTTCCAGTCTAGATACTGTCCTGGGCTCAAGCATGCCCACGCAAGCCTACTCCAATAACTGGGTGTCATACAGTGCCTATTCAAGGCCTCCACCTGGGCAATAGTGAATGAGGCCATGATCCTGTAAGTCCGTTCTGACTCAGCCAGAGGTTTTATCACCTTGAAATCTAAGGGCTCCTCGTATCAATTTCCTTGTGGATCTTGGAACACTGGGTAAGCTAAGCATAACTCTGTTCTGACTGCCTTCCATATCCCTGGACTGAAAGAGTGCCCTGAACCGCCACTCCCACCTTCCACATAGAGAGGGGGAGCCGAAGGCGCAGCTTGACATGCTGGGGACGCACAGCATTCTCCTCTATCTGGATCCTTCTTTTCCTCCCTTTTTTCCTTTTTTTTATCCTTGTCCTTTTGATCTGTTCTATGAGTGACAGCAGCACTTCCTCCAAGTCTGCAGACTCAGAAGTTTCTATATCAGCAAGGTTGGGGTATAACTCTCCCTTTTTACTCTGTCTCTTTTCACTGCTTGCCTTTTCTGATCTCTCCTCCTGTAACATTTCTAAGGTGGCCTGGCAATTTTCTACTGCCTCACTGCAGCACTGATCCTCAAGACAGCCTCTTATTAGTTTCCAGATCAGCCTCACCCCGCCCTTGAGAGTCCCTTGCTCGAAGGCAAAATCCAAGTCCCTTCCTAGTTTTTCCCATGAAGATATCGTGAGGCTCCCAGAGATTGCAAACCATGGGGCAACAATATCACATTCCTCTAAGAATCTCTCCAAGGTGCTCTTTTCTAATTTCAAATTCTTTGAATAAAGCAGCTCCTTAAGAGCCAAAAAAAATGGGTGCGATGGAGAAGCACCCATAACTAATCTAGTAACCTCTTACATAATCTTTTGCTTTTGCTTTCAATTCATCTGCTGGTGAGCCTTTTGTCCTGCTCCCTCTTTATCTACAGAGAAGAGCAAAATTTTTATCCGCTTTTGTCACGGATTCCCACCTTACCTGGGAACTTACCAGTGCACTGCCCTGACTGCAGAAAGTTAGGGTCTACTCCTTCTAGGTGAGTTTGTTTTTAATTGTTCTAAGGCTTTCTACTGTGCTGTTAGGAATCTATTGTGGGATTTCTGTAGGTTTTTCATGTAGGCATCTAGTGCTATAAATTTTTTTCTTAAAACTGCTTTCATTGTGTCCCACAAGTTTGGATATGTTGTGGATTCATTTTCATTAAATTCTAGGAAGACTTTGATTTCTTTCTTAATTTCTTCCTTGACCCTGTGTTGGTTCAGCTGAGTGATGTTTAGTTTCCATGAGTTGGTAGGCTTCCTTTGATTTTTGATGTTGTTGAACTCTAACTTTAGGTCCTGGTGGTCTGATATGTTACAAGGGATCATTTTCATTTTTTTGTATCTGTTGTTATTTTCTTTATGACCAATTATGTGGTCAATTTTGAAGAAAGTTCTATGAGGACCTGAGAAATATATATATTCCTTTGTATCTGGGTGGAAGCTTCTGTAGATATCTATTAAATCCATTTGAATCATAACCTCTTTTAGACTCATTATTTCTATGTTGAATCTCTGTCTGGTTGACCTATTCAGGGTTGAAATTGGGGTATTAAAGTCTCCCACTATTAGGGTGTGAGAATTGATTTGGGAGTTCAGCTTTAGCAGTGTTTCTTTTACATAGGTATGTGCCCTTATATTAGGGGCATAAATATTCAGGATTGAAATTTCCTCTTGACCAATTTTTCCTGTGATGAATAAGTAATGACCATCTTAGTCCCTTTTATTTGCTTTTAGCTTAAAGTCTACTTTGTTAGATATTAGGATGGCAACCCCAGCTTGTTTCTTAGGACCATTTGACTGAAAAATCTTTTCCCAACCCTTTACTCTAAGCCTGTGCCTGTCTTTGTGGTTGAGGTGTGTTTCTTGTAGGCAACGGAAGGATGGCTTCTGTTGTTGTATCCATCTTGTTGGTGTGTGTCATTTTATTGGAGAGTCCGGTCCATTGATATTAAGGGAAATTAGTGACCACTGATTGATATTTCCTGCCATTTTTGGTAGTAACTTGTTTGTATTTCCTTTTTGTGGAATATTCTTCTGTGGGGTTATTGATTGTTTGTGGTTTCATGGGTGTATTTGGATTCTTTAGGTTGGAGTTTTCCCTCTAACACTTTCTGTAGTACTGGATTGGTAGATAGATAGTGTTTCAGTCTCACTTTGTCATAAAATATCTTCTTTACTCCATCTATGGTGATTGATAATTTTGCAGGGTATAGTATTATAATTTTGCAGCCATGCTGTTTTAGCATCTGTATAACTTCTGACCAAGCCCTTCTAGCTTTCATCGTTTTCATTGAATAGTTAGGTGTTATTCTGATGGGTCTGCTTTTATATGTGAGTTGGCCCTTTTCTTTTGCAGCTCGTAATTTTTTTTCTTTGTTCTGTATGTTTTGTAGCTTGATTATTATGTGGCGTGCTGACTTTTTTTTGGGGGGTCATATCTATTTGGTTTTCTATAAGCTTCTTGTATCTTTATAAGCATTTCCTTCTTTGGGTTCTGGATGTTTTCTTCCATTATTTTATTGAAAACATTATCTGTGCCTTTAGGCTGGTCTTCTTCTTCTTCTTCTTCTTCTTCTTCTTCTTCTTCTTCTTCTTCTTCTATTCCTATTTTTCTCAAGTTAGGTATTTTCATGGTGTCCCAGATTTCCTGAACATTTTGTGTTATGGCTTTTTTGGTTTTAGTGTTTTCTTTGACTGATATATCTATTTGAGCTACTGAGTCTTCCACTTCAGAGATTCTATCTTCCATCTCTTGAACTCTGTTGGTTATGCTTGTATCTGTGCTTCCAGATTTTTTTCTTCACGTTTTCTATTTCCATCTTTGCCTCATTTTGTACCTTTTTTATTGCTTCTATTTCAGTTTTTAGTTCCTGGAATGTTTCTTTCATTTTTTGGTTTACTTTTTCTTGGTTTTCTTTCATATATTTGTTCATCTCTTCCAATTTTTTGGTTGTATTTTCTTCTATTTCTTTAAGGAAATTTTTCATATCATAAAGGATCTTTTGGTGTTGCATCCTTCTGTTTCCTCTTCATTGCTCAGTTCATGTCTTGTAGTTATAGGACTGCCACTTTCTTCTGGAGTTACCTTGTTGTTCTTTATATATATATGTTTGCACTGGCGTCTGCCCATGGCTTCAGTGGTTCACGTTTATGTGGCTCCTGATCAGTTGTGGCATGTGGGCTTGTGTGTCTCCTGTCACCTCTGAACAAAAGGTCTGCTCCATCTCTAACTCTGCTCTGGGCAGGGGACTGAATTTCAAGTCTTCAGTCCTTCTCTGTTGGAGCAGTTAGAGGCTGGGTGGCCTTGTAAGTTCCCTTAGCACCAACTGGGGGGGGGACCTTGACAGTCAAAGTTTATCTCTGTCTGCTATAGAGTCTGTGGGGACATGCTCCACTGACAGCACCTCTCACCTGTTAATTTTCTTTCAGGAATTTGTCCAGCTCTTCTAATTTTTTTGGTATTTTCTTCTATTTCTTAAAGGAGTTTTTAATATCCTCTTTTAAGGCTTCTATTAGCTTCATTAAGCTGTTTTAAAGGTTGTTTCCTCCTGTTTCCTCTTCTTTTTTATGTTAAGATCTTAAAGCTTTGAAATCAGCTGGCTCTTTGAGTGGTGTCTTGTTGATCTTTGTATTGTTTTATGTATTCTTGCACTGGTATCTCTCATTGTTTTTTCATTTTACTCTTGGTCAGCTTTTGGTCAGCTCTTAGTCAGTTGCAGTTCTGGGGGCTCTTTGTCAGTTGTGTGTTCAGAGAATTTGCTGGTCCCATGTAGTTGCAGGTTTGGGCAGGGGGTTGCTGACAGAGGCTGTGTTTTGTCTAGGGGCCAGTTTTCAAAGAGTAGTAGTCTATGTTTGGCCCCTTAAGTGTGCTTCCAGGGGCTCAGCTTCTCTTGTGTGGTTGAGGTGCAATGAAGCTAACCAGGGTCAGCATAGGATGTGTCCTGCCAAAGCTCCACCCCTTCTCTGGGCATGGGTTAGGAGGACATAAGTTTCCACTTGACCTGAAGGAGGGATGAAACTCATCTCTCACCTCCCAGCTGTGCTTTGTTATGGCCGTGCAGTCTTGGTAAGGTAATGCCCACTGTGGTCTGCACAGGCTGTGTCCTGTAAAAGCCATGCCTTATCTCTGGGCCTCCCAGGTGTGTGCACAGGGGCTGCAATGTTCCACCTGCTGTGAATTTTTAGTTGTCATGGAAAACTTTTATTAGCTTAAAAGACCTTTACATAATAGAATTTTGAAGGAATATTATAAAGACAGGCTGAAGATTCTAAAGTGCAAAGATGGGTAGCTTTGTCATTTGACTCAATTTTCTTCCAAAAAGACAAAAACAATGAAATTTTATTTGTTATTTGCTTAAGAAGTTGCATGTAAAATCTTTTGACATTATAATATAATTGCAACAGTTATCTCTTTTCTTTATTTCCTCCAAATACACTCATAAACTCCTCCTCACTCTCTTTCAAATTCTTGTCCTGTGTATTTTACTGATTGTTCTTATATACCTATATGTATATCTTTATATACATATATTCCTTAATATACCTGCTCCATCTAGGTAATGTTATTTGTGTGTATGTTTACAAAGATGACTATTTAGTATTAGGTAATTAATGTGTCATTCCTGAGGTGAGACTACTTTTCCCACTTTCAGCAGTTTTCCTTGCCTCTACTTCTTTGAATAGAATTGAGGCCTTAATAAAAGAATTACAAAGTATCTGTACTTACAGGTGATATTAGTATGTAGAAATTAGAAAACTGAGGTAAACTAAAATTATTGTTGTCTTAAGTACCAAGTTCTGCTAACAAAATCTGATGCCTTATATTGTTTTCCCAAAAAAATTATCATCTTTCTACTGCAATATTATCTTTCATTTATTCCTGAGTATCAAATATTTACTGTACTTTCTCAGTGACACACTAGTCTTGTCTTGATCTTCAGATAGGTGCAGACTGACACTGCACCACAATTCTTCATTCAATTTAGATAACTAAGAAATTTTAAAAGCTAACAGAGTATTAGACATCCAGAATCTGGTTATACTATATGGATAAAGAGAAAGAATGATAGTATGTTTCTGCATACAGTTAGTTCAATATATCAGCTGTGGAGTTGTTACAAAATGCAATTATTTTGTATTTACAGTATAATTTATAATTTATGAATTTTTCTATATGTAATATGTTTCAAAAATAAGAATACTCTAGATAAGTGTAGATAAAAAGAAATGTGGAAGGTTAGATATACAAGATTTTTAGATTGTTTTTGCTTGGCAGAAGGTGTCACTGTCCCACGCTACTGCCTCGCCAGCAAGAATGGCGCGGCACACATAGGATCCTTCTGCAGAAAAGCTTTAATGCATCTTGAGAGGGAGAGCATAAGCTTACAAGGTGGAGACTCCAAACGGCTAAAACCCGTCCCTTATATAGGAAACTGACCCCCGCCTAGGACGTGTCAGACTCAGATTGGCTGTAGCTCAATCGGGCGAGGTGACGCCACAGGAGAGGCAGAGCACAAGGAGTAGAAATTCCCCTTGCACCTGCGCAGTCTACTTATTTACACATTAGAGCACAGGATGTCGACACCATCTTGGAATGGTGGCAGTGAGTGCGGCTTCTCACATGTCACCACTGAAATTGAGCATGGCAGTTTTGGATATTGAACTATAGTGATGTCAAGCTGCTTGTAGTAACAGAGCAAGGTTTTAATAAAATGTAAGTGTGAAAAAAGAGAAAGCATCACAAAACTCCACCACATAAAGTTTCTATAAGTTCCCAGTAGAACTGAGAGTCAAAAGAGAAGTCAAGTGGGTAGAGACAACTTGTGAGACTTCCAGAACAATGCTGAGAGAAAGAAAAGACAAGAATTTACAGACCTGGAAGTGAAGAGAGAAAACTTACTTCTAGAAAACTCATCTTTTATTTTAGTAGCTATTCTATAAAAAAGTAAAAGAAAGTTTAGTTTTGCATTTCTGTCAGTGAGGTAGGGGGGCATGCCCAGTTCTGGGAGAAGAATAGTATTTGTAAATGTTCTGAATAATATTAGGATCCAGAGTTTGTTTGATAACTCTTTGACTTGAGTATCTAATATATATTGAGGCCACTTTAATTTCACAAATAAACAAAAAGCATGCATGTCAACAAGTTATATTGAACAATGTTTTTCAAGCACTTTTATAAAAAGGTCATAAATTGCTAACATTACAAAACATAGTATAATGTTTTCATAAGCCACCTTAGATATTTTATGAATTATATTCTTAAGTTTGGTTATTTTTTTCTCTTTATATATTCATGGGTGATTTGCCTCCATATGTGTGAATGAACCCCATGACTGCATGACACTTTGCATACAAGAAGACTGATTCAGGTCACTTGGAAATGGAGACAGCTTTGACCTATTCTGTAGATGCTGTGAATGAAGCCCACATGCACCTCAAAAACATCAAATGCTACTGACTACTGAACCATCTCTCCTGTCCCCAACCCTAACCAGTAGAAGAATTGCTCAGCAGATGACTCTTCTTTTGTCCCCTTCCTTCTTGCACAGTTCCTTTAAACAAACAAGGAGTTGTTCATGTTCTTTATCTGAGTGAAAAGATACTGGTAGTGATACAAACTTACCTTTCAGGAGTGCTGCGAATAAAATACTGGGGTTGAGTTTCCCTGGCAATTTGAGATATGTTTTTAATGTGTCTGATTTTGGAGTATTTGCTCAGTACTGCCTAACTTCAAAGTTGTTTGTTGAATTTGAAAATCTTTAGCTTCAGGAAAACTTGCAGTTTAATCAGAAGTGATTATGTGTCCAAATATTTCACATAGGAAACACATCTAAAGGCAGTGATTATTCTTCTACTAAAATCTATCCATTACCACAGCTTAGAAGTAAATGGTGGGGCCCTGTGAGCTTCTTCGTTTCCTAGACTGCTTTTGGCTAGGGCTGGTCTTGAGTGAGTTACTGATTATAATAGTTGTGTAGCATCTGGAGAATGGCAGGTCATGCCCACTTTTACTCTTCCCCTTCTTATTTCCTTCTTAACTTCTTTTTCTCAATATTCCCAGAGCCACAGGAATGGTGTAACTGACTTGTTTATGTCTATGACCATATACATTGCTTATTTTCTGCATCTTGGCATCTTAGGCTATTAATGGGCTGAATGACCACTGACTTCCTGAATCACCAATTTCCTTCAAAATCCTGAGTTTCTGAAATGTCTTCCCCAAGTCAATATTGTTAATAGTGTAATTCTGGATATTTGAATGGCAGTAGTGGAGGTCAGTGAGAGAAGAATAAAAATGTCTCTTTTATGTCACTTTATTTGCATAGTGGTGAAAATAATTATCCAGCTTCCCTGGAGAGTTCTCTGGAGTTACTGTGTCTAAAAGTTTGAATATTTCATATAAAGTTAGAATGTGCTGCTGGAATTTCACTTTCACTTTTAACCTTTCACTTGCATGGAATATTTTATTATTTTCTTTAACTGAGCTATCCAACTCCTTTTCTTTGTGGTTAAGTCTGATATTCTAATTACTACTTGATCTCTTTGAATTATTAATAGGTATATTGCATTTTTCATTACGGTTTGGGGTTTTTTTGTGAGTGTTTAACTATTTAGTAAATCCATTTAATAAATCTTCCTATAGTGTCATTTCTCACAGGCATTTACTAAATGAATCAGTTTGTCTCTATCTTATTTTAGTTGATTTACATGCTTTACATGCTTCTATCTTCTTGAACATGACTAATCTTTTTTTAGTGCTGTATATTAGATATCATTTAACTTTCTCCACCTAGAAATTACAGATATTATTTATTATTTGAGTCAAATGCTTTTTATGTTACATTTGGAGATTATATTTGAGCATCAGAATTTAGGGTGTTAATTGTTTATTGCTGTGTGTTTTTAACTCAGGAGTTTGGTTTTCTAAGTTGAGAGGTTAGTGTTCTGCCCAGTCTCAAAGACGTCCAGAAAAATCCCCAGAAACACAAAGACATCCTAAAATGCAAACACAAAGCAAAGTTTATTTTAGCTGCACTTGAGCCCTCCTGACTCTGACTCTCATGCAGTAGGGCCAGTGGAGAAGGGCTCCCCCTCTCCCCTCAAAGCAGGGCTTATTAAGAAGAAACATCAAAGACCACAGAAATGCCTTTATCAGACAAGGAAGTGCATGGCTCCTGGGGCCCTGAGGAAGGTTTTTACTGTTCCTATCTCATCTGTCTGGTGGGCAGTTGCTGGCTGATTGGTTGTTTTAGGATGGGGAAAAGATACTTTGAAGCTGGGACAGAATGTCTTCTGTTTATCCAGGACCTTCAGCGACTGGCCTTGGGTGCTTGGCCTTGGGAGTTTAGAAAGTTTCAGGATGAGGAACTAGAAACTTCTCAGCTCTCATAATAGGTCCAGGCCTCAAGGTGAAGGAACTTTAGTTTTCAAAGTTAGGCAATAGATATTTTATCTAATGGGGTCAGAACTTACTGTTGTGGTCAGGTCTTTGTATAACTCAGAGATCCAGTTCCAGTCTAGGCTGGCAGCAAGCATGTGAGGAGCCTGTGTAGAGCGGGTCCAGGGCAGCCAGACAACTGGAGCTGTGTGGAAGGCAGCCTGACAGAGTGGGAGGGACAGTCCTGATAGGGCTGGGGCACACACTGATCTTTAGAGTTTACGGGGAAAGACTCTTTGGTGAGTGTGTGTGGAGGGATTGAGAAACTATGAAGAGCCCACAGTAAGCAGGTTTATAGGACTAGGTAGCCAGAAGCGGGTGTATTGGGCGGGTCTAGGAAGAGCCACTCAGAGGAACCAGGCCGAAGGGACAGGAAATTCCACCATTCCCATTTTACTCCTGGAGCCTCGTGGTCCTGCCTGGGTGCGGAGGACACGGCGGGTGTCGCGGGGATATGAAAACTCCCGGGATCCGCCGTCACTGCACGGGGCGGCCTGGGAAAGTCACCGTCAGCAGCGCAGAGGCGGGAACCGCAGCCCGGCGGCCCTGGAACCTCCCAGGTCAGAGGAGCTGCGGGGCTGGGACACAGGAGGGAAGGGAGCAGGCTGTGCCCGCTGAGGCTGCTCTGGGGGACGCTGTCAGCTCCTGCGGGCCCACCCCTGGTGGAACCGACTGCTTAAGTCATCATCTGCCGACCTACGTGGTCGTTTCTATCACAAGCTGGGGGCTTCTATATGAGCCACAGGCTTATCTCAAAGAGCTCATCTCTCACTGTTCCGTTTCTTCCGTCTCTCTTGCTCTTACCTGTTCTTTCTTTGTCTGTCTTGCCTCTCTGATGTCTCTGCTTGCTCTTTTGTTCACCCATCTCCCGCTCCCCACAAACCTCTTACCCTAAACTTGTTGCTGCACTTGGTGTGTTTTCGTGGCCTGACCTGATCAGCCCCCAGAGGTATCCCGGTTTCTACAGCTTTATCCTTACAGACACAACTTTCAATATTTCTTTTTCAGCATTTTTTAGTTGTCAGTAACTTTGAGATACCATCAAATGGGTCTCATTGTTATAATTTTTACTTATTTTATGGTTACCAGATTATTCTGTCATAATATAACTTATAAAATAATTTAGTAGAACATTTACATTGCCTGTTTGCAAACAGTATTCTGGCTGCACTTGTGGGCAGTTCCAATTGTACTGGAATTTAAATTCATGCATGCTTATTAACTTCCATGTTTTACCACAAGCTCTCCTGTTCAGGCTTTCTGAGAAAACTACTCTGCATTTATGTGGGTCATGTGTGAATGAGTCTTACATCTCACAGAGTAAAGTGAAATCCTTAGAGAAAGAGAAATCTTTCTTGATATTTTCTCTTTCCTTTATGCTTTTTCTTTTGGGCCTTTGTTAGAGTCTTTAGGTTTTACTTCCTGAAAGTTTCAGGTGCTTTCTGAAGAATCTGTTTCTCCTTTGCACTCTCATTAGGTTGGTTAGTCCTGCTCATCTGTGAATCAGAGCAAAGAGCCCTGGATGGAGGAGAGAGGAGACAGTAGCACAGGATCCAGGTATGTTAGAGGAATTGAGAACATGGTGAAGAGATGGGGAAGGGCTCAAGTGACAGTAGAAATGACACAATAGTGGTTTTTTTTTTTTTTTTCTGCCACATTCTGTTTAATTCTAAATGATTCTGGAGATTTCCTGAGAATAATCTCAATATTTTCCTGTTGCAGGTGTCTGAAGACTTACTGACTTTGCATGGATTTGATGTTGTCCCTTGAATTAACAAGTTTCTGTGTCCTGCCCAACTGGTCCTGAAGACATTTAGTCTCAAATAATCACACAAAGGCTTATAGTAAGATAGTAAGTACAAGCTGTTTGGTCTATGGGTCAGGCTTATTACTTGTTAACTCTTAATCTATCCCATAATTCTTATAAGCACTTCAGCCACATAGTTTGCTACAATTTCTCAGAGAAGCATTCTTATCTTGCTTACTCTGTGTCTTGCTATCATATCTGATCTGCTTTTCATTATTCTATTCTGCTTTCTGTGCCTCTACTTCCTATCTAAATACTTGACCAATATTTACAGTGATAAATATTTATAGTGTACAAAACCCATATCCCCCAGCATTTCCTCCTAATTTTTTCCTTTTCAGAAAGAACCCTGAATCCAATCTCTTTTGCTACCTTTTCCCTGACATTATCTATAACATCTTGTAACCAAAACTCTAAACAAAGACAATTATGCATGAATCAGTTTTGGGGAATGTAGGTATAGTTCTCTAGACTACTTCCTGTTAATTGGGGAGCAGTTAATTCTATGGGGACCCTCCAAAAATTTAGGATTATGGTCAAGTTCAGAGTAGAGTAGTCAGTGAAGCCTGATCATCTCACACAGCAGCCTTGAAGCTATTCTGGGTACAGAACTCAGAGGAAACTGCAGCAGAAGTGCTTTGAAACCTTGGACCACCTCGGTAATCCATTCCCATCAGAGATTTTTTTAGCAGTTCTTCTTTGATCAAATCTTATTTTCTTTGACCCAGAATGAATTCATAGCCTCTTATTTTCCAAGGAAATAAAAACAAAACCTCTTCTCCAAAGTAACATAACTATTGACTTCAATTTTGAAGTCAAAGCATTTATAAAATATATAGGTTGGATTCATACAGCAACTTTTATAATCAAATGTCTTTTAGCAGCTCTTGTTTCTTTTTTAGCAGTCAAACAATTCAAAGACAACATAACATAGTATCTAGACTCTGTATTTACATAGTATCTAGACTCTGTATTTTCTAGCTTTATGCGGCATATATATATATGTATATATATAGCTTTATTTCCATTTTAGGAACTTTCTTTATCCTTTTTCGTTTTTCTTTTCTCTCCCAAGCCTATGTATATTTTTTAAATATGCTGTAAACAGTCTAGAACATTTTTATTTTGTTTTATTTCTTGATCCCTCTGAGTTTGTCTTACAGTTTATCTCTTTTTATGCTAAGGTGTGGCTAGGATTAAATCCTTGGCTATGGCATTTTTGCAGAGGTACTGGCAGGAACCACATTTACCAAGCTAACTCTGGGGAATTTTAGAATCAACATTTCTACTAAAGAGAGTACTTTCACCACCTGCTTATGCACTCCCTTTATTTGACAACAGGCCTCTTAAAAGAGCCACAAATTTTTTGCTGCTAACACTGAGTCAGGAAGCATCTCTTAAAGGTGCCACATTTCTACATGCCACCAGCAAACGCTCATCCAAGAAAATGCTGCTATTTCTTTATGTGAGTTTTTTATACCCTCTTTTAAGGCTTCTATTAGTTTCGTAAAGCTGTGTTTAAGGTCATTTCCTTTTGTTCCCCTTCATTGTTATATTCAGGTCTTGAAACTATAGAACCACTTGCTTTTTCTGGTGATATCTTGCTGACCTTTGTATTGTTGTATGTATTCTTGCACTGCCACCTGCCCATTGTTTCCTCAGTTCACTCTTGGTTAGTTCTTGATTGGCTCTTAGTGGGTTGTTGGTCTGAGGGCTCTTAATCAGCTATGTGTTCAGAGGGTTGGTTGCTCTTGTGAGGTCGTAGAACTATGATGCCAGTCATTACTTGTATGCCCAGGGACTCGACTGGTGCCCTGCTGCTATTATGCCAGCTGTGTTCTGGGCAGACTGTGTTCCACACAGAAGCTGAGTTCCTGTCTCAGGGCCTGCGTTCAGGTGGTGGAAGTTGAGTTATTAATTATAATATTTTTGTAGAATCTGGAGAATGGCAGGTCATGCCCATTTTTCCTCTTTCCCTTCTTATTTCTTCTTAGTTTCTCTTCCTCAATATTCCCAGAGTCACAGGCATGGTGGTGTAACTGATTTGTTTAGGTCAATGGCCATATACATTGCTTATTTTCTGCACCTTGGCATCTTAGGCTATTAATGGGCTGACTGACCACTGACATCCTGAGTGATCAATTTCCTTCAAAATCCTGAGTTTCTGAAATATCTTCCCCCAAGAAATATTGCTAATAGTGTGATTCCGGACATTTGACTGGCAGTAGAGAAGGTCCATAAGGGAAGAATAAAATGTCACTTCATTTGCATAGTTGTGGAAATGATTTTCCAGCTTCTCTGAAGAGCTCTCCATAGTAAGTTACTGTGTATAAAATTTAGAATATTTCATGTAAAGTTAGAATGTGCTGCTGGAATTTCATTTTCACTTTTAACCTTTTACTTGCATGGAACATTTTATTATTTTATTATTTTCTTTGTATATTTTTATTGTTGTTGCTTCTGTGTCTCTTTACACTTAAAAAAGTCACACTCTATTAGGCTATTCACATACTGTTCAACTTATTCATTTAAAGGAGACAATTTGTGAGGTGTGGTAGCACACCCCTGAGCTATACAGCTCCTTTACCTTGTGTTCAAGTCTGATATTCTGATTACTACCTGAGCTCTTTATCATTAGGTGTTTTGCTTTTTTCATTACAATTTGAGTTTTTTTGTTTGTATTTAACTGTTTAATAAATTCATTTTTCACATCCTACAGAGTCCTCATTTCCCACTGTCATTTACTAGTGTACTCTTGTCCATGAATCAGTTTGTCTCTATCTTGTTTTAGTTGATTCACATGCTTTACATGCTTTTACCTCCTTGAACATGACTAATCACTTTTCGTTCTGTATATTAGATATCATTTAACTTGCTCCCCTCAGGGGTTATAGATATTGTTTATGATTTGAGTCAAATGCTTTTATCTTACTTTAAATTTGTTTTGGAGATTGGATTTGAGAATCAGAATTTAGGGTGTTAGTTGTCTATGGCTGTGAGTTTTTAACTCATGAGGCTGTTTTCTCAAGTTGACAGGTTGGTGTTCTGCCCAGTCTCAAAGACCCCCCAAAAATATCCCTAGAAACACAGACACCCTAAAATGCAAGCACAAAGCAAGGTTTATTTTAGCTGCAGCTGAGCCCTATTGACTGGCACAGTAGTGCCAGTGGAGAAGGACTTTAAAAAAAATTATTAATCAAAGCAGGGCTTTTTAAAAAGAAGGCCAAGCAAAGACCACAGAAATGCCATTATCAGGCTAGGAAGTAGGAGGTGCCAGGTGCCAGAGGCCTAGAGGAAGCCTTTTTTGTTTTGTTTTTCTATTGCTATCTCATCTGTCCCACAGCTGCTGGCTGATTGGTTGTTTTAGGATGGCCAGAATATCTTCTGATTACCCAGGACCTTGGGCTCTTGGCTTTGCATGCTTGTTCTTAGGGGTTTAGAAATGCTTTAGGATGGGGAACTAGAAACTTCTCAGCCCTCAAAACACGTCTAGGCCTCAAGGTGGAGGGACTTCAGACCTCAGTTTGGTATTAGAGGTTTTATCTAATGGGCTCAGAACTTACTGTTGTGGTTAGGTCTTGGTATAATTCGGTTGTCCTAGATCTAGTTCTGGTCAAGGCTGGCAGCAAGTATGTGGGGAGGCTGTGCATTGTAGTGCCAGAGTCTCAGGAAACCCCAGAGAAAATTTTTAAAATCACACCAACACCAAATTCAAGTGCAGGCAAGGTTTTATTTGATTTGTACTGCTGCAGCTCTGACCATAAAAGCTAGTCAGAACTTCCTTTCTATGTGAAAGCCAGCCCTTTTAAAAGCAAAGATCAAACAATGACTATAGGAATGATGTTATCAAGCTGGAGGATGAGAGCTCAGAGAAAGTTTCTTTATTAGGCAGACAGCTGGCAGGTGGGCAGCTGTTGACTGGTTGATTGTTTTAGGATGGGGAGAGAATGCTGGGCTGGGCTGGAATATTTTTTGGAATCTCAGGACCTTGGGCTACTGGTCCTTTGATTGCCCACACCTTGGACACTTTGCCCTAGGTGCTTAGCCTTGGGTGCTTAGAAACTTCTCAGCTCCAAAAATAGCTCCAGGCTTTAAAGTGGAGGGACTTTAGTCTCTACATTTCCCTTTGAATTTATGTGACTGGTTTAATTATGGACTAGTGTTTAGAAAGTTATTTATTGTAGCTATTGGTGTGTAGTGGACTCTGTATCATAAGCTGAATAGTCTTTAACCTGGTCTTTATAAATCGAATTGCATGGCCCAAGGTGAATAGAAGAACTAGAGAAATGAGGGGTCTTATCAAGCTGGAAAGGAAAGTTGTGAGCCATGGTGAACAGGAGTATTAGCTTTTAAACTATCTCTGGCTTTTTTAAGGTTTCTTTTCTTTTCTTTTTTTTTAAGCTATGGCTTTTTGGATTTTGGCTATGTTGTCTGTAATAACACCTGAATGGTCTATATAAAAGCAATATTTATTTTTAGGGCTGCAATAGACTTTTGTCTCTTAAGAAAATGAGGTCTAGTCTCCGTCAATTCTGCAACACTGTTTTTGTTAGGCTAGAAAGAGATTTTCGAAGGTGGGAAATGGAGCCTTTTAATTTTTTCTGTTTTATTTATAAATTGACAGAGATTATTATAGTTTTGGACCTGAGTCACAAGTGAGGCAATGCCTATGTCTAGTTTCATAAGGCTTGTCTTTAGTAGGATGATTAAGGTTAGAGCTGTTATTGGCTTTTTTTGGCTTTATGGTGTAGTGGGATTATGCTGGTTATATAAATATTTGTCCCACCTATGGGTTTAATAAAAGCTGATTGGCCAAAGGCAAACAGAAAGTGTGGGTGGGACTACCAGGCCAAAAAAACTAAGGAACATCTCAGAGCAGATGCAAATGCCAGATAAAATGCCAGAGTGACCAGAGTTGCCAGGAGATGCAGAGGAAATGTTGTTCTGAGAAGAGGTACCAAGCTGCATGGCTGAACAAGATGGGTTGAGTTGAAATGAAGGAGTTAGCAAGTTATATGCCTGGGCCTTAGGTCAATCAGTATAAAAATAATACAAGTGTCTGTGTGATTCTGTGGGAATGTTTGTGTATGAGGGACTGTGGGTCCAAACCTCGAGACTAGACCGCAAATTCCAGCTCAGAACCATTTACAACATTATGGTCTTTATTTTGTTAACTTAGTAAATTTTTTTTATCAGAATGGTTTATGAGGTGGGAGACCAGTCTTATGAGGATGCAGAATCTTGTCGTATTGAGTATCTGGGTGTGAGCACAGGGAGTTTGACTAGTGGAGCAGGCCTACTACATGTCAGCTGAGAGCAGAAAATAGCCAGTTAAGTTGGCTAGGAGAGTTTTTTATTTAATATTTATTTGTTGTATATACAGTGTTCTGTCTGCAGGCCAGAAGAGGGCACCAGATCGCATTATAGATGGTTGTGAGGCACCATGTGGTTGCTTTGAATTGAACTCAGGATTCCTGGAAGAACAGCAAGTGCTCTTATCCTCTGAGCCATCTCTCCAGCCCTGAGTTTTATTATAATGGGGCCTATATCAGTTGGGAATGGATCTTATATAATGTCCCTGTCTACTGACTTGCTGCAAGGTCAGTGAATTATCTGCATTGGCCATGATCTGTACTGATATTGAATGCTCTCTTGGTATAGTGACTTTTTTATAGAAAGGGAGGCTAAGTATCATAGGGTGAGGGTTCTATACATTATTTTAAAGGGAGTGAGGCCTAAGTAATAAGGTGAGTTCTGAACTTGGAACAGCGCAAAGGGAAGGAGAACCACCTAGTCTGCACCAGTCTCTGAGCTAATTTTGTCAAGGTTCGTGAAGTGTCTGATTTGTCTTTTTTACCTGCCCTGAGCTCTGGGGTCTGTATGTACAATGAAGCTTTTAATTGGCCTTCAGTGCAGCAGCTAATCTCTGACTTATCTGGGATAAGAATGCTGGGCCGTTATCTGACTCAGTCATGGTGGGAAAGTCATATCTGGGTAGTATTTTTTTAATCAGTTTTTTGGCCACTATGTTGGCTGTCTCATACTTATGGGGGAAAGCTTCTATCTATTTAGATAAGGTGTCTCTGAATATTAGCATATACTTTTAGCCATATTTTTTAAGTTTAATTTTAGTAAAATCAACTTCTCAGTATGTAACTGGTTGGGTGCCTCGTTGTCTGACCCCCAGGTTGGAGGGTATATGTTTGGCATTAGTCAATTGGCAGATTTTGCAATTTGATGTTATGTCTTTAATAATTTGGTTACTTTTCTGAATTTTTATATTTGTCTGCTTCAATAAGTCTTGCATTTTTCACATTTTTAAGTATGAGGACCAGTGAATCTTGGTGAGGATGTACTTTTTCAACTTTCTGGGCAAGATGACTCACCCATCAGCTGTTTTTTACTATTTGTTTTGTTTGGTTGGCTCTAGGCAATGTCTGTATTTATTTTAATACACCTCAGTGGTGTACTCTGGGATCTCAGGCAGATTCTTAGGCCCAGTGTCTACTAGAGTCATTACAGTGGAAGATGTGGTGGCACTGTCCTTTGCCACCTTGTTAGCCAAGTTGTTGCCCTGTGAGATTGTTCTCGGGCCTTTTTGATGTCCAGGGCAATGGATGATGGCCAGGTTGGATGGTCTCCATTGGGCTAATAGGAGGTCTAAAATCTTTTGTTTGTTTTTTAGTCTTTTCTTCTATAGTCAACAGCCCTCTTTCTTGATATATTGCCCTGTGAACATGGGCCATGGCAAAGCATATCTACTGTCTGTGTAAATGTTGACTTTTTTGCCCTTTCCCAATTGCAGAGCCTTTGTTAGTGCAATTAGATCAGCTTTCTGTGCTGGAGTCCCCTGGGGCAAAAGCTCAGTCTATATTATTTCTGTGGCAGTTGTTATAGCAGCCCAGGCATACCTGCGATCATTTTGGATGTTGCTGCTGCAGTGTGTGAACCAGATAAAAAAGAGTAAACTTAGATCAAGAAACCCCATTTTATATTCTAGTAGCCACAGAGATAAATGTCACATTCCTGGCAGGGGCTTCCCCAGTTCCTAAGCCTATCTGAGGACACCTGGATGGTCCACCCCTCAGGCAGCAAAAACCTGCCAGCCACACTACCCAGGTGGGGTACAGAAATGTTAAGCTGTAAAAAGTCCCTACGCATTCATAGAGATCACACCTTCAGCCTTGACCCCAAGTAACCCCGCCTCGTGGTCTTTGCCTATAAAAAGCTTGTATAACTTGGGCTGCTCAGCTCTTCCCTGCACCACACTCATGGTGTACAAATGGAGCGCGGAGAACAAGCTCCCTGCCTAGGCTTGTATCACGCTGACAATAACCTCTGGACATCTCTGTCTCCAGTGAGATTCAGGCATTACACAGGTTGCTTTAGTGTCAGGGAGAAGTTGGTCTCTTAGGTCTGGTATGATTTTATGAACTTGGTTAGATGAGGATGCCAGCAAAGTTGTGCAGTGGGGCTTCTAGGTCCAGTTCAGGTAGTAGCATCCCTGGATTTAGGGTAGTTGGCACAAGGAATGTTATAGTGCAGGATTTAGTAGTATTGCCTGATAGTGTATCATCTGGGCATTACTCATTTGTCTGGTGGCTGCTTTAGCACCCCTTTTAATGCATGTAGGGTAGTCACTGTTAGATTTTGGCCAAGGGTTAGTTTATCCTTAACCAGCTTGTTCTTGACCAGCAAGGCCATAGCTGCTATGATCCAGAGACACGGAGGCCATCAGGCTGCCACCGGGTCTAGTTTCTTTAATAAGTATGCCACAGGCCTTTTCTATGGGCCTATGCTCTGGGTAAACACTTTTAGCTATACTTTGTGGGATTTTTTTTTTTTTAAGCCAAATAAGGAAAGGTTTATTTTGGCTCACAGTTTTTGTGTACAGTCCATCATGGCAGGGAAGGCATGGTGATTGGAACATGTGAGAGCTGGTTACACTGCATCCAATTAGGAAGCAGAAAGAGATGAATTCTAATGCCTCACTCTCTTTCTCTCCTTTTCCTTTTCATGGAGTCTGAGACCCCAGTTTATGGGATGTTGCCACCTACATTTAGGTGGGGTCACCCTCCTCTGGCAAACTTCTCTGGAAAGATGCCCAGATAAACCCAGAGTGTGTCTTGCAGGGGCTGCAAAAATCCAGTTAAGTTGAGGAAAGAGTGTTGTAGAAGGTTTCGCCCGGCCCTTTTTGGGCCTGGAGGTTTGGAACCTGGTCTGCGGCAGCTTTTGTCCCTCAAAGAAATGAATCAGACACTTATATACTTTATACTGTTTGGCCCATATCTTAGGCACATTACTAGCTAGCTCTTTCATCTTAATTCAACCCATTTCCATTAATCTACCCGCCATGTGGCTCTGCCCGTGGCTCACCTGTGTTCCTTACATGTCTGTCTTCTTTGGGGGTCGGATGGCAACTGACTAGCTCCGCCCTTCTCCTACCTGCCTGTCCTCTGATTCTCCACCCACTTCTACAGTGCTCTATGTAGGCCAAACCAGTCCTTTATTTACAGCATACAGAGAGCATTTCCACCACAAAAGAGAGTAGCTATTACTTTCTCATTTTCTTTCATATATATGTATATATACACACACTTTGTTTTTTATCTACAAATAGAGTGAAGGGTTTGGCTACATCTGACAGCCCCTAGGACTGGGCTTTTAAGAGCTTTCTTTTCAGACTCTAAAATGCCTTTTGTCTCTCTTTAGTCTATTTAAATTCTTTCCCTGCCTTGCCAGCCCTTTTTAAATCAAAGATCAAACAAAGACTATAGGAATGCTGTTGTCAAGCTGGGGGTGAGAGCTCAGAGAGAGTTTTTTTTATTAGGCAGGCAGCTGGCAGGTGGGCAGCTGCTGGCTAATGGATTGTTTTAGGATGGGGAGAGATTGCCTCCCAGCTAGGCTGTAATATTTTTGGAGTCTTAGAACTTTGGGCTCCTGGCCCTATGATTGCCCAGGACCTTGGGCACTTTGCCCTAAGTGCTTAGCTTTGAGTGGTTAGAAACTTCTCAGCTCCAAAAATAGCTCCAGGCCTCAAAGTGGAGAGACTTTAGTTTCTACATGCAGAGCTGGTCCTGGGCAGTCTGACTGCTTGAGCGGTGTGGAAGTCAGCTTGAGAGGGAGTAGAGGGACATTCCAGATAGGGCTGAGACACACATCGATCATTAGAGTTTAGGGAGCAAGAAACCCTGGGCACAGGTGGGGGTGGGGACAGGAATTGGGAAACAAAAGAACCCAGGGGAAGCTGATGTAGAGGAAAAGGTAGTTGGAAGTAGGTGTGTTGGAAAGGGCTAGGACCAGCAGCAATGAAGAACTGAGATGAAGAGACAGGAAATTCCATCATTTTCTTTTGGGCTGGAGAAGCCCTGTGGTTCTGAAGTTTGTGAGAAAGACCTGGCCTGGGTATTCAAGGACCTGAAAAACACCCAAGAGCTGCAGTTGCCACCCGGGGCAGCCTGGGAAAGTCACCATCAGCAGCGCAGAGGTGGAGCTGTGGGCAAGGACAGGGGAGGGAACAGGGCTGTGCTCCCTGAGGCTGCTCTGGGGGACACTCTCAGCACCCGGGCTGGGATGGGGGATGGAAGGAACACCTATGGCAGCGCCAATTGGTTATGTCATCACCTGCCACCAGACGTGGTTTTCTATAACTAAAAGTTGAGTGCTTCTCTATGAGCCACAGGCATCACTTTAAAGAGTTCATCTGTCAGGGTTCCCTTTCATACATCTCTCGCTTTGCTCTCTGTCTTGACTCTCTCATGTACCCGGTTGCTCTTTTGCTTCCCGCTCTCCTCCCCACCCTAAACTAGTTGCACAAGGTGTGTTTTCTTCGTGGCCTGACCTGATCAGCCCCCAGAGGTATCCCATTTTCTACAGCTTTATCCTTACAGACACAGCTTTCACTATTCCATTTTCAGCGTCTTTTAGTTGTTGGTAACTTTGAGATTCCATGAAATGGGCCTCATTGTTATTATTTTTACTTATTTTATGGCTATGAGATTATTGTGTCATAATATAATTTATATGATAATTTAGTAGAGCACTTGCATTGATTGTTGTTTGCAAACAGGATTCTCACTATACTTGTGGCAGTTCCAATTGTTTTTGAATTTAAATTCATGCCAGTTTACTAACTTCCCTGGTTTTTCACAAGCCCTTGCCCCTGAGAGCTTTGTAGACAGTATTCAGATGAGGAACCAGTGAGATGTGATTAAACAGATAATATATTTTATAGTTTATACACATATGCTTCTAATCATTAAGCAAACCTTTACTTCCCATTAATTTCAGTCTGAGACATAAACAGTCTAGGATGTAAATACAGAATTCAGAAATACATCTTCATATGCTGTGTTCTTAAGTTACTCTTTAGCCCATGCATACTGTGACAGTGTATCAAGCCACACTATTGTGTAGTTAGCAAACACACTCTAAACAAAATTATAAAGCATCTTTTGAATATTCATGATCACTCACCTGTATCAGAAAAATGTCTTTTCCATTGAAGAAAAGCCTTTTGCCCATGCATATGTGTTGTTTTTGAATCTCAGGGTTTGTTGACATTCACTGCTGTTACCTTGGACTTCTTGTAGCAGAAGTGGGAATGCCTAGACCCTACTCACAGGGCATTTTGCAGAGGTGTCACGGAGGAAAGTGAAATCCTTAGAGAAAGAGAAATCTATCTTGATATTTTCTCTTTCCTTTATGCTTTTCCTTTTGACAGATATTAGCGTCTTTATGTTTTGCCTTTTGAAAAGTTTCAGGTGCTTTCTGAAGAATCTCTTTCTCCTTTGCACTCTCATAAGGTTGATCAGTCCTGCTCACCTGTGAATCAGAGCAAAGAGCCCTGGATGGAGGAGAGAGGAGACAGTAGCACAGGATCCAGGTATGTTAGAGGAGTTGAGAACATGGTGAAGAGATGGGGAAGGGCTCAAGTGACAGTAGAAATGACACAATAGTGGGTTTCTTTTTTTTCTTTTTTCTTTTTTTTACCACATTCTGTTTAATTCTAAATGATTCTAGAGATTTCCTGAGAATAATCTCAATATTTTCCTGTTGCAGGTGTCTGAAGACTTACTGACTTTGCATGGGTTTGATATTATCCCTTGTAGTAACAAGTTTCTGTGTCCTGCCCTGTGGCGAGCCGCTTCTGGCCTGCAGAACGACAAGTCACCACACGCACGATTCTTCTCAGATCACACTTTATTGGAGTACAGCTCAGTTGTGAAATGGTGGAAAGAAGACCCCGAGCCTGAGATTCAGCCTGCTTATATAGGGAAGCCTGGCGCGTGATTGGTGACCATCACAATGCCTCATTAACATATGGCTGGTGATTGGTTCAAAGTAATACTCATTAGCATATGGCTGGTGATTGGCCCAAAATAATGGCTCATTAACATATTTGAGAATCGCATCGGATAGGTCCTTTCTCAATGCCTAATTAGCATCAGCACATCGGATTGGTCACTACTCGATGCCTAATTAGCATAAGCGGCAATAGAATGTTCCGACAAGTTGTGCAAAGGCAAACTGAGCCCTACAATGCCCAACTGGTCCAGAAGACTTTAGTCTCAAATAAGCACATAAAGGTTTATAGTAAGTACAAGCTGTTTGGTCTATGGCTCAAGCTTAATACTTGTTAACTGTTACTCATAAACTATCCCTTAATTCTTATACATTTCAGCCATATGGCTTGCTATGTTTTCCCAGAGCAGCGTCTCATCTCACTACCTCTGTGTCTTGCTGTCATCTCTGCTCTGCTTTTCCACTTTCCATTATTCTATTCTAGTATCCCTGCCATTACTTCCTGTCTAAATACTTGACCAATATTTATAGTGATAAACATTTGTAGTATTCTAAAGCAATATCCCCTAGCACTTTATCCTATTTTTTCCTTTTCAAAAAGACCCTGAATCCAATCTCTTCTGCTTAGCCTTTTTCCTGACTATTACGTCCATAACATCTTGTAACCAACACTCTATACAAACATTCATAAATGGTTTTGGAGTAATGTTGGTATAGTTCTCTAGACTACTTCTTGTTGATTTGGGGAACTGATAATCTTATGGGGATCCCCTCAAAATATAGGATTGATGTCAAGTTTAGAGTGGAGTAGTCAGTGAGGCTTGATCATCTCACCCAGCAGCCTTGAAGCATTCTGTGTGAAGAACTCAGAGGAAACTGCAACAGAGGTGCTTTGAATCCTTATATCATCCCAGTCATCCATTCCCATCAGAGATTTTTAGGATATGTTCTTTAATTAAACCTTATTTTGTTTGATCTGGAATGAATTCATAGCCTGTCCTTTCCTGGGGAAATAAAAATAAAATCTTGTCACCAAAGTAACATATCTTTTGACTTCAATTTTGAAGTCAAAGCATTTATAAAATGTATATGTTTGATTAGTCCAGCAGCTTTTATAATCAAATGTCTTTTAGCAGCTCTTATTCCTTCCTTAGCAGTGAAATAATTCAAAGACAACATAAGATATAGTATTCAGACTCTCTGTGTATTTTCAGCTTTATGTGATATATGTACATACGTACATATATATATACATATATACATACATATATATAGTTTTTGTTTCATTTCTTTTTTAAGGACTTTATGTCTTTTCCTTTTTCTTTTCTCTCCTGAGTCTACATATTTTTTAAAATACACTGTAAACAACTTAGAGGGTTTTTTTTTTGTTTTTTTTTTCTTTTTCTGATCTGAATTTGCCTTTACTGTTTATCTCTTTTTCTGACCACACCTTTAATTTGCTTAGGTGTGGCTAGGATTAAAGTCATGGCTACAGTAGTTTGGCAGAGGTAGTGACAGCAACCACATTTACCACCCCAACTCTGGGGAATTCTAGAGTCTACATTCCTACCAAGGAGAGCACTTCCACCAGCTCCTGCACTCCATGTAAGTATTTGGCAGCAGGGCTTCTAAAAGAGCCACAGGTTATTTACTGCTAACATTGAGTCAGGAAACATCTATTAAAGGTGCTGCATCTCTGCATGCCACTAGCAAACAGCCCTCTGAGAAAATGCTGCTACCAAAAGCCATGCTTGACTCTGTTCCCTTTTTGTCTATAAGAACAAAAACGTTACATCTGACATATGCTTCTAGAAAGTGTATCTTTTGATTTTAGGACATTTTAGGGCTAGTCTAAATTATCTTATTTTTATTTTGTTTGGGACATATTATCCATTTTAAGAAATTACTGAAGAAAAATATGAACACATACTATTTTGCTATTTTTTTCCATCAATGTTTCTTTTTCTCTTTCTGCCTTTCTATTTCATTGGTACTTTGAAGTTTATATTTATTTCTTTTTAAATTTGAGGTATATCTTCTTTAGGTTTTCTCTTTTTCCTGTTTGGTTGTTCATAAAACCACACTAACTCTCCTCGTGGCCACAGTGAGGTGGATTTCCTCTGCTACAGTATCTGTGTTCTTCCATCTGCATTATCTCTAGTGTTTGTTATTGTTTAACACCTTGAGTGTGGATACTGACTAGGCAGAGAGATTTCAGGGTACAATAGTCAATCATTTTCTTCATTCATAAACATGGAACATGTGTTATTTACATTTGACTTTGTCAAAGCTTTTGGGCATTGTTATTGTTTTGCTTTATTTTTTGATTATGATATTGTTTGCATTGCACTTGTTAACTTATTGATAAAATCTGGTATTTATTGTTCTATGAAATGTTTGATAATTTCTTTGACCTGTAAGCAGTTTCTTTATCCTTTTAGATATTACCTTTTGTTTGCATTTTTTTTTCAGTTGCACAGAGTCATATTTTACTAATTCATTGCTTGTGGTGATATATTGTATATCAAATAAAAATTACCTGAAGATGAGGAGACAGAGCCAGCCACACAGTTAGCCATAGCTGATGTCAAGCACTTTTAATTCTATCACTTGATAGGTAGAGAGAGGCAGAGATTCATCTGGATCTCTGTGAATTCAAGGCCACACTGAACCATGTGAGAATAATCCAGTCTAAAAGAGAAACAGCCAGGCAGTGGTGGCACATATCTTTAATTCCAGTTTTTGAGATCACACAGCTTTAATCCCGAGACTAGGAAAATAAAGTGATATGGCTGGGTAGAGAAAAGAATATAAAGCTAGAGGAGACAGGAGTTTGTTCCTTTGCCCTGAGCTCCCCTGAAACTTCCCTTGCTTTCCTTCTCTTTCAGCTGAGGACTCACAGAGACCTACAGATCTCTGCCTCTGCCTCCCAAGTGCTAGGAACTAAGATGTGTGACAGAACCTCTATGGCTAACTCTGTCACTGGCTTTGTCCTCTTACCTTCAGGCAATCTTTATTTGATACACTATTTATTACCACAGCTGCCTATTCTGTAAGTTTTTGGCATTTTGATGAAATTCAGGTGGTCACAGCAGATTGGATGGTTCTGGATTTTCTGGTCTTATTGCTTTAGATATCTGCTCTTCTGCTACTGCCAAGGTGCTGTTGTTCATGTGGATCTTCAGTGTCTTCCTAAATCACAGCTGGGGATGACTCAACTTTGCTCTGTGTGTCTATATTTGCTCTACACTCTTCGGTCTTTGAATTATGTAATTTGTAAATGATACAAATTTTGGGGAGGCTCTTCACTGTACCTGTGAAGTAAATCAGAGGTAGCTTGATTGTCACAAATTTTGGTTAATCATAGAAATTTTTAATACTCTCATTTTTACAATACTACCTTCTGTTCTATGTGCATGTTTGTTTTTCCCATCTTCCAGTGTCTTCCTCAGTTCCTTCATTGTCTTCAAGTTTCTATTTAGTTTGTGTCTCTTGTAAATGGTTAGTTCCTCTCTTGTTTTGAAACTACATTTTTGTTTGTTCATTCTTTATGTTGAATTAAATAAATAGTTATCAATAAAGAATTATAGTTATAACATTTACTCTTTATATTTGGCAAAATTAAAGAAAGTAATCATCTGTCCTATCTTTGTGAGTCTGAAGTTTTATACCTAATTTATCTTTCATTATAACTAAGGATAACTATAATTATAACAATCTAGTTTTTAACTTCACCAAAGCCCACAGAGGGATATAATATTACCTGTGTAAACAGGAAATGCTTTATAAGCAACTTCCAAAAATATTAGAAATGGAAGGGACATCTGGCTGCCTGGACATTCATGCCAAGTACCGCTGCAACTTCAGGCATATATCTTCAGCCTACAGTTCTACAGTCTCTGGCAGACTTCTTAGTGAAGTGGAAAATTTGAAGGACTGACCAGCTTGTTGGCAAAGTTTGTCAGTCATTTTCCTGTGTGTCCTGCAGATTGTCTGGCAGTTTTTTTCTGTCAAGCAGGACCTGAATGACCAATTTGCCTTCTTTTCCCCCAAAACTCAGTAGTCACATTCCTATGAGGACTGCTTATCCAATTTATATTGCATACTGTCAAGCAGTCCAGGCAAGACCAGTTTCCTTCCCAAATTGCTAGCCTTTTTTTACAATGTAAACAAACTCCGTAATGAGTTTCTTCAGTCTCATCATCTTCTTTGAACTAATTGGTGTTGCTAGGAGCAGAAGTATCTCACTGTTCAGAAAAGTCTAAGTTCTTAAAACATTTCAAATTCTGTATTCTATACATCTTTGAAGTGTTTGAAAATTACCTACTTAATTGGAATGTGCTTGTATGGACTTATAAAACTTTACACAACTATAAATTTGATTATCATAAATGTCCTTTAATCTGTATTCGTTAATTATGTATTATAATTTTAAATGAATTGCATGAACATAATACCTTAAACAAGATTAGAAATATGCATATGGTATGACAAAGTTGACCTTAAATTTTTATCAACAAACCCTAATTCATACCCATGTAAAGTATTTTGAGATTAACAGTTTTGGATTAAAGTAAATTCAATAATCTTTTTTTAAAAATTTTTAAAAAATCATTTCTTTATCATAAGGGAAAATTTCAAGGGATTTTTTTTTTCCTTTGCTTGGGTAAGAAGCTATAGCAAACTGAGGAAAAGACAGGAGTTATAATTTGGTGGCAGTGCTTTTCACAGTGCAGTTTCCATGATGGAGAATTAGTGGAATTTTAAGTTCTGATCTGGACTTTTTACACTGTAGGGCTGAGCTTGGCGCCATTATCCCGAGTGGCTGTATCTTGCATTTAGGGCACTTGGGGTGTTCTGAGACTGGAGCCTGGTGGTTGTACCTTCTCAGGTGTGGGCACTGTCCATTTCTGGGCTCAATGGGCTTACAAAAAGTGCTTTGCCTGATATGTTCTTTGTACTTTTGGGAGGTGTTGGTCTTTCAGTTTTGTTTAATGACAGATTCAGAAACACAGTGGTATACAGCACTGTCACAATCAGTCAGTTTTATTTCCACCCTTGTGTTTTGTTTGAGCTGTGATTAGAAATAGTGGGACTCAAGTTATGGTGAATAAAAATGGTTCCTAAGTGTTTTCAGTATTGTGACACTGCATAAGATCTGGGCAATTATTTTTAGAATCCTTGACATTGTTTTCTCTGTATTTACTGAGCATACTGCTGTGATTGAATCTACAAGCTTTCTAAAGAATCACTTTCTCAGCTACAGTTTCATTGATAAACCAGAGCTGCTTACTTGTGATGCATTACCTAGATACCTGCTAAGTGGAGAGAAATGAGACAGTACCAAATATACCAGGTATTTTGGAGGTATTAAGGTAGACATGTCTTGCGGTTAGTTAAAATGACAGTGGTAATGGACTTTGGGTCTCATCGATGACTCAGCATTTAACAGCATTTTCTTTTCTGAAACGGGGCATGGATCTAGTTCCCTGCACACACGTAAAGGCTTACAGCCATCTATAACTTGGGTCCAGTGTTCTGATGTCTTTTCTTTTCTTAATTCACACTATGCACAAACACAGAGCTCTAACATACATGTTATCAAACACTTAAAAATATTAAATCTTTAATCATGTTTTCCTCTAGCACTTTTTAGCATTTTAAATTTTCCAAGAAGTTTCTTGTACTTAGATCATCATCTTGATATACTTAGTTAGGGTTGATTTTTGTGTAGGTTGAGAGATACGAATCTAATATCACCTGGATAATCATTCCCAGCAGTGAATGTTCAAGGGACACTCTCTCTCTCTCTCTCTCTCTCTCTCTCTCTCTCTCTCTCTCTCTCTCTCTCTGTTCATTTTTGATGTATTTGCCTTACTTGTATCTTTCTACATTTTTTTCGGGGGGGTCTCTGCTTTGTAATGTAGCACATGCTTTTTTAATATATGTAGTATCATACTGCCTTGGTGTTTTTGACTCTGTATCATGACATATATTCATTTCTTATGCATTGTCCTAGGAACACTATTTTTAAGCATAATTTTGTTATTTGTTATTTTGTTGTGTTCATATAACTGTTACCATATCTGCTTTGTGCAAAATGTCAGTATCTGCTTATCAGATTGCATCAAATCTGCTGGTGGCTTTTAATAATGGGACCATGTGTTATGTTAGGATTGTATGTGGATCTGGCATGGTAAGAATGAGAATTACCTAATTATCTGGATGCAGATTTCTATGAATGCAGATGCCTCAAGGGGAGGCAGCAAAGGCAGCTATGGGTAACAGGAGACACTTAGAAGCTATTTCAGTGTAGAAGGACTTTATTATTATGATATAAAGATATGGTTATGATTGCAGAGGAACAGAGGAAGGGAAATGGGTTAAGATAGATGATAGACAGATGAATGGATGGATAGATAGATAGGTAGATAGAAAGGCAGTCAGATAGAGTAGAGGAATACAAGAGTAGAAATGAGGCCTGGAGAGAGAGAGAGAGAGAGAGAGAGAGAGAGAGAGAGAGAGGAGAAGCAAAGGAAGAGATATGATATTCAGAGGCAAGAATCCTTCTTAAACGGGGCTTGATGTCAGAACTCGGGAGGGCGTGGCCTTAAAGACTAACACCTGTGCAGGATAGTTTTGTGTCAACTTGACACAAGTTATCAGAGAAGATAGACGCTTAGTTTAGAAATGCATTCATAAGATCTGGCATAATTCTTACTTAAGGATTGATGGGTGAGGTCCCAGCTGATGGGGGGGGGCAGGTGGCTGGCAGTCATAGATTGTATAGAAAGCAAGCTGAACAAGCTATGAGAAGCAAACCAGTAAGCAGTACTTCTGGCTTCTGCATCACTTCTTGCCTCCAGGTTTGGGTTGTTTATGTTTCTGTCCTGAATTCCTTCAATGATGAACAGTAATATAGAAATGGAGGTCAATAAACTATTTCCTCCTTGACTTTTGGTATATGATATTTCATTGCGGTAGTAGATACCTTAGCTAATACAAACTATATACACCATATCTTTTATCAGTCAGTGTGCATAGAAGTCTATTTCTCTGTGTATCATTGCTTTTCTTCTTTATTTTTTCTGAGTACCTTAAAATTTTCTTCTTAGCAGTGAATTCAGTATTATTTCATATTATTTCTAGATATTTTGAAAACAACTTTGAATGGCTAAATTCCTAAATTACTTTTCAAGTTATCTTTATTATTACATAAAGTAGTGATTTTTTATACTTTTTAATAAAATATCAAGCACTTAGCAAATGTAAGAATTTCCCATAATGACTTTAAAATTTTTTTTGCATAATTATATATTATCATTAAAAAGGAATTTGAGGTTTTCCCACCTGTTTCTTTCTACTTCTCTTATCACTTTGTTTTTTGTTTGTTTGTTTGTTTTTTGCACACTCTCATGCCTTTGAATTCACTAATGCTGGAGAGCACATGTTTTCTTACTCTTCTTTTAGTGTTCCTGCTAATGCTATTCATTTCTATCCTACACTGTACTGTTGGCTTCAATGTAACATTCTTTTCTTTTGCTGTTTTCAGCTCTATTACATTTTTTCCTGTTTTCTTTAGGAGTTTGTCATAAAAATCTCTTGAAGCTTGTCTTATGACATAATTTTTACTAGTATTTTTACATCCTGGTATTTTCATTCATTGTTTTTAATAATTTTGTGGGTAAAATAAAGGTAGTAATTGTTTTCTTTCTAGTTAGAAATGGTAGTTTATTGGTTTTGTGTGTTTGAAATAATCTGCTACTCCCCAGCACTCTGTATTTATTCCTTTAGAAAAAAAAATGCCTTATTTCCTGGGTTTTCTTTTTATTTATTTGTTTGTTTGTTTGTTTATTATGTATACAGTATACAGAGGACGGTGCCACATGTCATCTTAGATGGTTGTGAGCCACCATGAGGTTGCTGGGAATTTAACTTAGGACCACTGGAAGAACAGTCAGCGCCCTTAACCTCTGAGCCATCTCTCCAGCCCCATTTCCTGGGTTTTCATGGCTAATTTATCTCAGTTTTCTGTGTAATCATTGCCTATAATTATGACCCACAATGCAGGTTGAGTGGATGACCTTTGTTATTTTATAACCTTTTTATGCCTTTTCTTCTCCATCAATTTGAAGAGCACATGTGTTTGGGTACAATGATAAGATTTATAGTCCTTTTTTTTTTCACTCCAATTTTTTTGTTTAACTTCATTTTATGTGCATTAGTATTTTGCTATGGGTGTCAAGTCCTAAGGAACTGGAATTATAGACAGTTGTGAGCTGGCATGAGGTTGCTTGGAATTGAACTCAGGTAGTTGGTGCTTACAACCACTGAGTGATCTCTCTATTCCCTTGTTCTTCCACTCTAATTTTTTCTTCCATGCTCTCCAGTATAACTTTTTTAATGTTCTCATTAACCATAACTTAGTGGCATTAATTTTACCTTTGTAGTTTTGACACCTTGAAGTGAAATTTCAACAAGAATTTGTTTCTAGAGAGAAACTCAGAGAAGAGCAACAGTAACAATGAATAGTTCCATGTTAAATGCCCCCCAGGTAAGTGCCATGTCCACATTTCTCTAAAAATTTTGTTTTTATTATTGATAATATTTAAATATTTAATTCTCTACCCCTGGCAATGTTTTGTAAATTGTTTATTTTGCCTTATCCATTTTTTTCTTCTATTACTTTTAAGATTATGCCTTCATATCTTTATATTGGAGCCACTTGTTCAGTTATATTTTTACTTGATTTTATACTGTGAGGCTATGAATTTCCATGGACTTAAGTCTTGAAGTTGTAAAACAGAAGCTATTGTAAATGACAATCAAAGATATACGTTGATGGCCATTTTCTACATAGAATGACTTGTGTTCTTAATAATAGTGAGAAAGGCAGTCTCATGTGCTTTAAAGTTGCATTTCTGTAATGGACAGTTTTTCAGAGACAGGCTTATGAGTGAGGGCATGCCAATAGGTGGACCTTTTCACTGAGTGTGCAATTACTGAGAAATTTATAGAAAAGTAGAATTAGAAAAGACTCATTATCTTGAATCATAATAGTAAATATTTTAACACCTTAGAGAGCACAGATGATGGAAGTAATATGTGGCTCACTTTTGCCAGAATGTGTGTCTGTGAAGAGATAAAGGTTGCAGTATTTGAATTCCATTTCTTTGACCTAATATGACACATATTGATGATGGGTTTGTTGATAACTGAAGTGTAGTTGTTTCAGAAGAGATTCTGTTCATAGTTCAGTGGTTAGCTTTTTAGAAAAAAAAATTTTATTGGTAAGAATTTTCTAGAGAACTGACTCAGTGCTAGACATAAGCCATCAATTTTCCTGGATAAACAAATGTTCTTCTTAATTACTTTACTCTCCTTTCCAGTCTGTTCTTCCTCTTCCTCAGGTTTGTATTACACAGAGAGAAATGCTGAACAATTGTGTCAATGTTTCTATTTCTTTCTGTATGATAATAGTTTATTTAAGCATATGAGAGTTTATCCATCTATTTTTATATGCACTGTCTGATGCATTGTGTCCCTGAATTCCTTAGGTCAGCACTACAACTTTGGTACTGAAGTAAGGCACTGTAGTTAATTGTCATGTATTTAGACAGAATTAAATTAGGTTTCTCTTCAGAAACAGCAACTTCCTTTTACCTCTGATCTAGGTCTTCATGCTCCACGTTTACATTTCTGGTGCATACTTGTTATAGTATATAAGCCTATGTATTTGAGATGTTGAAAATGAAGGAATATTCTGATACTTATCTATGCTATAATTCTGTTAGATGTAATATCTAAAATACTGAAGAGAAAAATAAAATTGAAGTTGTGGGGTTTAAATTTTCATGGAGCAATAATAAATAAAAAATTAATGAAAAGTTAGAATATTTCTTATTCTATTTAATACATTTGTTTTGATAACAGAAAATGTTTCTACTTTATCTGAATGCATTATCACATATACAATTTACTTACATATAATTCTAATTATTTTGTAGTGAAACACTATGGAATTCAAGAAATTGTTATTGTCTGTATTGTTTATGTCAATTTTCAAAAAATTAAAGTAACATCAATGCTTTCCAATTCTGCTTTTCTCTATTTCATGGTTGTAAATATTTCTTATGAAGTGCCTTCACAAATTATTTGATTCTATGTGTGATTTAGAATGATAGATATATGCAATGATTTTCATACTTTTTATTCTCAAGAATATAGTAGTAAATCATTCAGGAATTCTGCATTTTATAGTCTGTTTGCTCTAGAAAGGTTACATTATTGTACCTAGGTGTTGGGATTTCAACTTAGCATTTTAGAATAAAATCATGTGAACCCAGCTTCTAACTTAAGCAAGTTTGACAGTTGAATAATTTCAAACACACTGTTACTCATTGTAACTTTACCATTTGAGATGTGACACTGGGATTCTGTTTGACATCAACACATACCTGATAAAGGCACATTCCTGCATCTAGACCTAAAATATGTATGTTTTATTTCTTAAAATTTTGCTGATTGGAAGACTATTATATCATTCTGTTTTCACAGAGATAGAAAAATTGTCTTAATTTTAGAAAGAATATTTCATTAAAATTATATTTTAACTTTGTTGTATATATTTCCATATATTTCTGTGCTGTGTATGACTCCTGCCTAAAATGTTCTGCAGAGAGCATTAGAGCTCAAGAATTTCAGATTAAATTTTGTTTTGTAGTGCCATGAGTTTGCTGGCAACCAAACTACATTTTTAAGAACTTCAAGGCATTCCAGACTGCAAACTGGCAACAGATGTTTCAAATTTATTGATTATGGTAAATCTTTTATGTGTTCCTCAGGTCTTAGAAAACATTAGAAAATTCTTGGAGGAGAGAGTACTAATGAATGTAAGCAATGCAGTAAGTCCTTCTATATATTGTCTCTAAAAGAGTAAAAGTAGAGGATTTCTTGATAACTTTTGTCATTTAAAAATTACCATGCCTCATCTTTATCACAAACATGTCTGAATTCTCTGTAGGTTATTTTAAACCAGGAAATCATTTATCAAGCAGTGTGTAGCAAACAGTTAATTTTCAATTGCAGGATCTGTTATCATTCAGGGATGTAGCTGTGGACCTCTCACAGGAAGAATGGGAATGTCCAGACCTTGCTGAGAGAGCTTTGTATAATGATGTCATGTTGGAAAATTACAACAATATACTTTTTGTGGGTAAGAATTCTCTTCTTGTAGAATGCTTAATTCATCCTTTTTATTTATTTGCTTTGTGTATATGTGAACTCTCTGAACCTAGAATATCTCAGAAATGAGGGAACTTCTGGTTACCAATTTAACTTTTTAATGTTTTTTAATATATATTTTTAATGTTCTCCTGATAAGGAATAACCAATGCTATATTCTTAGTGATCTCTACTGCCCTCCTATCTAATATATAAATAAAATTTTATGGCTAAGGCTTATTGAATATTCAGAGCAAGGAAATATATTGCAGTACTCAAACTCTTACCAGTTCGATCAGGGCCTTTATGTGTGACTTGCTATTGGGAAGCTATTTTTCATGATGGGTTGCATTGTTTAGCCTTAATACAAAGGAAAGATGTAAGTCTTACCTCAACTTAATATACAATGCTTTGTTGACATTCACAGGAAACCTGTCTCTTTCAGAATAGAAACAGGAGGAGTTGATGGGGAGAGTAGAAGGGAGAGAAAACTAGAAGAGAGGAGGGACAGTAAACTATAGTCAAGATTTCAAAAAATTGAAAAAATTAATAAAAACAAGTAGGTTATTATTGGCCTCTGTCTTTTAATGTAGACCAGAGTAGTGATTTATGTGTGCATTCATTTAGTGGCAGAACAGAAAAGTCATCTGTTAAGAGCTCTCTTCCTGAAAGTTACTGATTTATGTGTCATAGAAAACCTAAGAAAACATAAATTATTCAATGTTACTCATGTATTAATTGCTATAATTCCTAATTGCAATCCTTTTTCAGAGACCCATTGCATAAGTGATGGATATAAGAAGATCTTGCATCAAAGCGCAAATCATTTTATCTATGATCATGAAAATATCCAAGAGAAGTCATATGAATGTAATGAATTTGGCAAAGTGATTCATGAATCCTACCAATGTACACCTTATGACGCAAGTGATACTGTAGAAAATTACAAATACAGATTTGGTAATTATAAAGATGACTATTGAAACCTTAAACCTCAACAGACAGCAAATTGGGAACACTGGAGAAGTACTTTCCATATATAAAAACTGCAAACCATTTAAATTTGTGTTCCATCATTAGCCAAAATCAAAGAATTCACACAGGAAAGCAAGAACACAGAAATGTAGAGTATGATACATCTTTTGACTTTTCAAGAGAGATCACATTGAAACACACTGATATCAAGAAGAAATCGCACCAATGCTAGAAATGTAGTAAATGTGACAAATCCTTTACCACAAAAGACTATCTTAGAACTCATCAGAGAATCCACACAGGAGAGAAACCTTACAAATGTAGTAAATGTGACAAACCTTTCACAACTTGCTCATATCTTACAGTACATCTGAAAAGACATGCAGGTGAGAAACCTTACAAGTTGTGAATGTGACAAATCCTTTACCATAAAAGCTGAACTTAGATCTCATCAGAGAATCCACACAGGACAGAAACCTTACAAATGTAGCAAATGTGACAAATCTTTTACAACTGACACTCATCTCAAACATCATCTAAAAAGACATACAGGTGAGAAACCTTACAAATGTTCTAGATGTGACAATTCCTTTACCATAAAATCTGAACTTAGATGTCATCAGAGAATTCACACAGGAGAGAAACTTTACAAATGTAGCAAATGTGAAAAATCTTTTACAAATGATACTCATCTTAAACATTATCTGAGAAGACATACAGGTGAGAAGCCTTACAAATGTAACAAATGTGACAAATCTTTTGTCCAGAAAGGGACCTATATAGTTCATCAGAGAACACATACAGGAGAGAAACCTTTCAAATGTAGTAATTGTGACAAATCTTTTACATGTGTGTCAAATCTTAGAGTACATCTGAAAACACATGCAGGTGAAAAACCTTACAAATGTAGTGAATGTGACAAATCTTTACCACAAAAGACTCTCTTAGAGCTGATCAGAGAATCCACACAGGAGAGAAACCTTACAAATGTAGTAAATGTGACAAATGCTATATAACTTGCTCACATCTTACAGTACATCTGAAAAGACATGCATGTGAGAAACCTTACAAATGTAGTGAATGTAACAAATCTTTTACCACAAAAGACTCTCTTATAACTCATAAGAGAATCCACACAGGAGAGAAACCTTATAAATGTAACAAATATGACAAATCCTTCACCTATGGCTCAAATCTTAGAGTACATTTGAAAACATACAGGTGAGAAACCTTTCAAATGTAGTGAGTGTGACAAATCCTTTACCACAAAAGCTGAACTTAGATCTCATCAGAGAATCCACACAGGAAAGAAACCTTACAAATGTAGTAAATGTGACAAATCCTTTAGATCTGGATCTCATCTTAGAGTACATCTTCAAACACATATAGATGAGAAACCTTACAAATGTAGTGAATGTGACAAATCCTTTTCCACAATAAACTATCTTAGAACTCATCAGAGAACTCACACAGGAGAAAAACCTTACAAATGTAGTGAATGTGACAAATCCTTTACCAGAAAATACTCTCTTAGAATTCATCAGAGAATCCACACAGGAGAGAAATGTGGTGGAATGTTCTCTGTATGATGTAAATAAATAACTGTTTGGACCCATGCAGGGCACCATAAAAGTAGATAAAAAATCAGAGGCAGCCAGGCAGGTAGGAAAGGGTGCAGTTACTCACTCTCGATCGGACCCCCAAGAGGAGCAGACATATAAGAGGTACCGGCCAGTCATGAGCTGAGCCACGTGGTGGGAGGATTAATAAAAATGAGTTAATTTAAGAAAAAAGAGCTAGCTAGTAATGGACATAAGACATGGGCCAAACAGTGTTAAAATATATAAACATATAATTCATTTCTTTTGAGAGACAAAAGCTGCGGGCGCACAGACCAGGTTCCAAACCACAGCCGCCACACACACCAAGTTACAAACTCCAAGTTACAAACTTCCTAGACCCAAAACAGACAAAAAAAAACTTACTACAACAGATGGCGCCCCATGTTGGGCACCAGTTTTCACGGTAAAAACCTGTTGTCAAGAAGTATGTTTTAAATGAGGTTTATTTTGTTAGGCTACATATGGTGGCCATCGCTGAAGCTACAAGGTGTTTTATGAAAGGCCATGAGGCTAGTGAGTAGCAACTATTAGACAGAACATGCACAGATCAAAGAATACTAAAGAGGAACCTTAAAATGTAGTGAATGTAACAAATTCTTTTTTTGCTCACTTGTTAGAGTACATTAAAAAATCACTTATAAAATAGAGGTTTTAGCAATGCGCCAAGCCGCTGTGCTGACCCACAGCCTCGTCGCCATGAATTGGAAGTCTTGCCCCTTCGCCAGCACTTTGTACGAGAGACTACCTACCCTGTGTCTGTGGCCTGTCTCTCTCCAGGTGTTGTTTAAATTTTGTTTTTAGTGACCATGCCCCTCTCCCTCAGCTTCTGTGTACTGTTGTCCTGATTTTCCACTACAGAGAAACCTTACAAATGTAATGAATGTGACAAATCCTTTATCAGCAAAGGTTATCTTACATTTCATCAGAGAGTACATACATTAAGGATGCTTGGGAGCTCATGACCTCTGAAATATTTGCTAAGGAACATTGATGAATAGGAACTAAACCCTCTGACAAATGGTGCATGCAGTTTGTGGAGCATCTTTTAGTAGGATCAGAGTATATTCCTGGTGCATGTACTGAGATCTTAGAGCCTATTCCCTTCAGAGGAACACCTAATTCAACCTTGATACTGGGATGATGGACTTGGACCTACCTCAACTGGATATGCCAGACTGAACTAACTTACCTTGGAATTTCTGGCATTCCTTAGGGAAAGGGGGGGGCTAAAAGAGGACTGGAATGAAGGAATGTAAGGGAAATTGTGGTAGATATGTTAAAAAAAAAACCTTCAAATTAAGTAAAAATGTAGCAAATGTGTGAAATTCTTTTTTGATGATGCAATTCTTAGCATATGTTTTGAGATATTTGACCAAGCAAAACCTAAGTGTTATTAATATAATCCTAAGATTAGGGAGTGGAACCCAGACATAATTGACAGATATTATCCATAGATAATAAGTAGTATGGAAGACTGGCAGAGACACATATACAAATGAATATGGAGTGATTTGAAGTTTTGGCTACTTGTTTGAGATGGCTGGACAAGTGAATAACTAGTCCTATGACTATAAGGAAGATTATTTGTGTGCTTGGCCTCTCTTAACTAGCAGATTTTCATCTCAACCTCTGACTCCCAATTTTTTATTTGTAAATTCAACAATAAAACTGCCAAAGCTACATATGGTGGCTATGGCAAGCCAGTGCCAATGGAATCAGATCCTGCAAGCCATCGCTGAAGCTACAAGGTGTTTTATGAAAGGCCATGAGGCTAGTGAGTAGCAACTATTAGACAGAACATGCACAGATCAAAGAATACTAAAGAGGAACCTTAAAATGTAGTGAATGTAACAAATTCTTTTTTTGCTCACTTGTTAGAGTACATTAAAGAACTCATTTAGGAGAGAAACTTTACAAGTGTAGTAACATGTAAGGTTTTATTTTTCTGAAGAGACACCATGACAATATCATGACCATGGCAATATATTAAAAGAAAAAGAATAGGGGCTGGATTATAGTTTCAGAGATTTAGTTCATTATCTTCATGGTGAGAAACAGTGATACGCATGCTGATATGATGCTAGAGAAGGAGCTGAGATATCTACATCTTGATTCTTGGGCAGAAAGAAGTGAGCTGTGAAATTGGCAAGGCTCCAGAATATATGAGACATCAGTTCTGCCTTGATGGTGACACACTTTTAGAAGGCCACACCTAATAAAACAAGGACATTCTAAAATATTGCCATTAAACCTATGGCCCAAACATTCAGACATGAGTCTATGAGGGCCATACCTATTTAAAGCACTATAGCAGTCATGAAATATTTTTATCTACACAATTACTCTGAGAACATATTAAAGTATTTGTGTGAGAAAGAAAACTTAAAATTTTGATGCATGCAAAAAGTCTTTACCAGCCTCAAGTCTAAGAATACATCTTAATATTAATACTGGCAGAAAAGTTTACAAAGAAAATAATTTAACACATGTTTAACCAGTCTTTGTTCTTTGCTACACTTGACTCCACACACTCAATAATCATGAACACGAAAAATTTCTAAAAGATTTTAAGCTATTTCAAACATTGGAAAACATTAATAGTTGATGTACAAGGAAAGTGAAAATGTAGGACAATTTTACTTATTCAACCTCAAATACTTCATAATGAAGACAAAATGCAGAAATTGCAAGTATATCCTATTATTGTGTAACAGTATTCTGGAAACTGAAATGGTCCATTCTGAAGGGAAGCTGATTAATATGGGAAATACAAAAAAAACAGTTTCAAGAACTCTCTTAAAATAACAGGAGTCAGTGCTCTCAACTTAAATGAAAAAATTCAGAAGTCATGACCCTTTGAAGTGAATTTTAGCTATCAAAATAAGATGACCTTTATTTAGATATGCCTAAAAACATACTGTTTGCTCCAAGGGTGGCTTATTCATAAACTGTATCACTTGCTGGCTTTATGTTTTGTGATAGCAGTTCTATTTGAGTGGTTTATGCTCCAGTGAGTACCTGCTTTCTCATATTCTGTGATCAATTTCAATAAAGCTTTTGATTAAAAAAGATTGGCTTGATTCTGTTCACTTTTCAGTTTGGATAAGTAGATGCTTATTCATGTTGCATCTCCCCAAGAAATGTGTCTCATAAACATGTGCTGAGCTGATTGTTGACAGTAGCATTTGTCTACCTGTGGGCCACTTCTTTGGGATAAAAAGAATTTTTGCCTCTAATATAGAAAAAATATTTTAATAGTTACAGAAACTGAGATACTATGCCCTTGTAGTATGCAGAGAAGGTGGAAAAAGGGAAACACTCCTCCATTGTTGGTGTTAACTTGTTCAGCCACTTTGGAATGCAGTATGGCAGTTCTTCAGAAAACTGGGCATATACCCAAAGAATACACATTCATACCCCTAAAGGCATTAGCTCAACTATGATCACAACAACATTATATCAAATAGCAAGAACCTAGAAACAACCTAAATGCCCCTCAACTGTAGAATGGATTAACAAACTGGTACATCTACAAAATGGAGTACTATTCAGCAGTGAGAAAGAATGCCATCCTCAAATTTGCAGGAAAGTGAATGGATTTGGAAATATTCTCCTGAGTGAGGTGTCACAAGCCCAGAAAAATAGGCATGAGTTGTACTCACTCATAAGTGAATTTTAGACAAAAAGCAAAGAATATCGAAGCTGCCAAACACAACCCCTGAACATCTTGGGATCAAAAGAAACATAAGTGAGACAGCCAGGGATTCTCCTAGGAAGAAAAAAATAAAGATCTTATTAGCAAATTGAGATCATAGTAGGCATCAACCAAGGAGAGGTGGGACAAAATCATGAGAAATAGATGACTGAGTTAGAGGAACAAAAAGAGGGAAAGAAAAGAGATGAATATCTTGATAGAGGAAGCCAGTGCAGGCTTGGAAGAAGACTAGATGCTAGCAAAATCCCCAGGAACACACAGGATGTCCCTGCATAGGTCTCCAACCAATAATGGAGGTGGCTCCTGTTCAGTCCCCTACAATCAAATGAATAACTACCCTAAGTCATACAGAAACTACACCCAACAATGAATGGAGGTGGAGGCAGATATCCATAGATGAGCACTGGGCAGAGTTCCCTTTACAACTGGAGAGTAGCAGAGAAGAGTCTGTATGAACAAGGAGATAGGGAGTATAAGGAGGAATCCCACAGAGATGATGACCTATAGTCTTCAGGAAAGATTGTGTGCAGATAAGACTTTTAAATTAAAAAAGTAGGAAATACAGAAAGAAGTTGGGTTTAAGATAAGAGTACAATAATGTTGATCCCTATATATTTCAGCTATCTTCTCTCCCACACCAAGTGGTTTTTCTGATATGAGACAGAATCAGGTTTTCTTTATCAAGGTGCTTGAGTTTAGAGAGGGAGAATGCCACTTGCTCCAACTCCAAAGCCAGGTTTTTTTCATAATCAAACCAGGACCACATTTTTTTAATAGGAGATATAGATGTATAGCAGGCAGAATTGAGAAATTATCCAATAGTGCATTTTAGTGCCAATTGTCCTTATATTCTTTTGTAGTCCTTTCATATATAATCTTCCTCCAGTTTTTTTTTCTCTTCTTCCAGTTTTAAAAGTCTAAGTATTCATCATCCTTTTAATGTCATGAGGATGGTTGTATCTATTCTTCTGTAAAGACAAACATGTGACCTTGCCCCAGCTTTGTTAGGTAAATGGTCCTTACCACATATCCAATTGTCATATTGGCAGATAAGTCATCATTTCTTCTCTAGAGTCATTTTCTTTTCAAATTGGCTCTTTATCAATCTTGTTAGTACCCATATTTTTTCTTCTGTGGAAACAACAACAAAACCCCTACCCTATCAAAGCACATATCGCACTTTCCATTCTGAAGTTAGTATGTCCTTGAAATAAGTAGGTTGATTCAACTCAAAAGTCTTTTCTATTAACCAATATCTTTCTGCAACTGAAATTCCCTTCTCATTAGCATTAAGAAAGTTCATGTTCAACAAAGCACTATGTAATCTCTCTCTGGGTTTTTTCATTCCATCTTTTTGTTTATAAAGCAGCCCTTTCAAGGTGTGATGGGAAACTACTTGTCCTGTAGAATTGTGTAGTATTCCTGTAATGTGCTTTATCTCATAATATTAAAAAATCTGCCTCATTTTCAGGGAAGTGTATGCTGCAGTAGTGTCAGTCTTAATTTAAGCAGGAATTTGCATCATGGCCATGGCTTTCAGAAGATGAGTGAGTACAATGTTACCATTTTCAGAACTCAAGGCAATTGCCCATTGCATTCCTGAGTAAGTAATTGATGCTATGACGTACATATTTCATCTTTCAAAATTCTGGAAAGTGAAACACAACCATCTGCCAAATCTTATTTCTCTGTGTACTCTTGGGATTACTCCCAGCAAGTGAAGATGCTTGATTGTGGAGGGACCACATAGCACACTTTTGCAGAATTTCTTTGACCTGATGACAAGTGATGGAAAGCTCTTTTTTAGTCCCTTGCTATTGATACGATGTTTCTTATGAAATTCTGAGGCTTCTATCACATCTCCCATTAATAACTGTGCCAATCTCATCATTACCTTGTGCCAAAGGGCGAGGAAGGCCTCTATGAGCCCTGATAAGTGTTATGTACATAGGAGAAATTCAATTTCTTATGATATCCTGCAGCTGTATAAACAATAAGATTTTTCATCAGGAATAAAATTAGCAGTCTCAATGTGTAAGACAACTCCTTCTGCATATTAAGAGTTAGGTACTAGGTTAAGAGGTTCTGCAAAATTCAGTAACACTATAATAATTGCATATAGTTCTGACTTCTCAACAGAATTATAGGGGTTTTGTGCCACCTTACTCAAGTTTTCTGAATTATAACTGGCTTTTCCCAATTTGTTTGCATCAGCATAAAATGTAGGAGCTCCAGAAATAGGTTCATCCCATACCACATGTGGAAAAATACAGTTAGTTTCCTTTATAAACTGAATTATTTTGCTTTGAGGATATTTGTTATTAATCTCTCTCAAGAAGTTGCTACAGGCCTTTTGCCAAAGTTCACTGACTGCCTATAATCAATTTCCTCATTAGTCAAAGGTAGAACGTTTTCTGCTGTATCCTTTCCAGTCAACTGACAAAGTCTAAACTTTCCTTTAAAAATCAAATTGGAAATCTTTTCAATACTGTTTTAATTTTTTTACTTGGCCTATGTGGTAGAAATATCCATTCAAGTATAATATTTTCTCTTTGCATTATGATTCCTGTAGGGGAATGCTCAGAAGGTAAAATAACTAAGGTGCAATCGCGATCATGATATATATGTTTCACATGTGCTTCTTGTAATTTCTTTTCCACCAATGCTAATTCTCTCTCAGCTTCAACAGAGAATTCCCTGGGTCTATTTAAATCCTTTTCTCCATCTAAGGTTTTGAACAAATGAACTAGTTCATAGTTCTTTATACAAATAATCAGTTGTATGTGAGCAATATCCCCTTGTTTTTGAAAATTATTAAGAGTCCTCAGTCTGTCTCTCTTAAGTTGTACCTTCTGGGGTCTAATAGTTCACAGGGCTATTTTATATCCCAAATTGATAGAATTCCATCTTTGCTTTATTTCAGGGGCAATTTGAAGTCCCCAATCAGGCAACACCTTCTTCATTTCTTTAAACATTCTTTCTAAGGTGTCCAGGTCAGCTAATAAAATATTCATATAATGGTAAGTGATAGATTGTGGGAATTGTTTGCATAGCACTTCTAGTGGCTGTTGTACAAAATATTGGCATAGAGTGGGACTATTCAACATTCCCTGTGGAAGGACCCTCCATTGGTACCTCGATACTGGGCATGTATTGCTAAATTTAGGCATTGTGAATGCAAAGTTTTCTTTGTCTTGTTCTTGTAAAGGCATATTTAAAAAAAAAAACAGTCCTTTAAATCAATAGCTATAATAGGCCATCCTTTAGGTAGCAAAGAAGGTAAGGGTATACCAGATTGTAAGGTGCCCCTGGGCTGAATCACCTTATTAATTGCTCTTAAATCTGTCACCACTCTCTACTTTCCAGATTTTTTCTTGAGCACAAATACAGGGGAATTCCATGGGCTGGTTGATTCTTCAACATGCTGAGCTTGTAACTGCTCCTGTACCAGCTATTCTAGAGCTAGCAGTGTCTCCTTTGTCAAAGGCCATTGCTGAACCCAAATAGGCTTTTCTGTCAACCATTTCAAAGGTAATGCTGAGTATCTTTGTGGGTTCAGTATCTTTTAAACCATATTGTTGTGGACCTGAATGACTGACTGGTGATTGTTTTGCATAGCCTCTTGAAATATTGTCTTTTGGGACACTATTGAGTCTCTGGTTGATATTTGAGCCATGAGGGATCTTAATCTGAGTGTTCTATTGTAGAAGGTTACAACCCCATAAATTCACTGCTATGTTAGCCTCATATGACTTCAATATTCCTCTCTGTCCTTCTGGTACTATGCATTTAAGCCATCTCACACTCTGTTTTACCTGAAATAATGTCCCAATACCTAGAAATTGAACATCTACCTCCTTTAGAGGCCATCTGGGGTGCCATGATTATGGGGTTATGATCAAAATGTCAGCTGCCATGTCAACTAAGCCTTGCATATAAATATTATCTATCCTTATTTTCAATTTTGGTCTTTGCTCATTTATGGAAGTCTGTCAAAATATACATTTCACTGATTTACTTGATATTGTCAAATTCTCTTGTAAAGGCATTCTATTGTCCATTGCTGTATGGTTCTCTGCCCTGGGCTTTTGGTTATTTACTTATCCTGAGGAGGCTCTTTTTCCACCATGACTGGATATGACTGAACCTTTTTTGGCTTTAAGGTCTGCTCTTTGGGGGCTTCCTGGGAGAAGCCCCAAGATGAGTTTCTTCATGGTAAAAGGTTGCCTTCTTTGTCTCTTGTGGACAAATGTCAGCCTTTATTTGTCCAATGTCAGCCTTTGCCACATCTGCACAGCCCAGAAATTAGTGGCCTTCTATTTGAATCATTCTTTGGATGGACAGTATTCCCATAAATACCTTGCATACAATTTTTTTTTATATGGCCTGCCTTCCCACAATTAAAACAATGGCACAACAATAAGTCATGGTCATCATAGGTAGTCTGAACTGCCATATCAGCAAACTGACCTTCACCAAGGATTTGTTCTCTGAAGATGTTAACACCCCCATTTTGTCCTTGGGATTTTAAGGCCCTAGCCTCTTCTCTAAGCCAATTTCTCCACTGCAATTATAGGCTATGGTCCAACACTGCAGCTGTCAACTGCATCCAGTCATTAGGAACTACCCAATTCTGTGTCAACCATGAGTTTTGAAAGTGCTTTATATATGACTATTGTACCCCATGCAACAATATGGCTTCCTTAATATCCTTTATATCCCTCAGGTGAATGGGTTCATAATAATATTCCATGGAGTCTGAAGACTTTCCATGTATTTTCTTTGTCTCTACCATGACCAGGAATAGTGCAAGTAGAGTAGAGGGTAATCCCTTCATTGTGACTACCTTAGGTAGAGCATCTTCCTTACCAGAATATTCCTTAATAGGAGGTCCTAGATTGTTCTGTGTAGATCGTGCCTCAAAATCTCATTCTAATATTGCTATGTAATCCTCATGGTCTTGAAATTTAGAGACCATAGTTCTTTCCAGAGTCTGACTGTCCTGGGTAGACAGTCTTTCTATTGATTTCATAAAGTCAAGAATTCTCCCATTCCCTTCATTGACATAATTAGCAAGTTTCTTAATTTCATCATCAATATAATGCCTGCACTCCTTCCTTGTTGCCTTACAACTCTCATCGAAGGAGAAAGCAAGTTTCTTAATTGTTTCAGCAATGTAAGGCCTGCCTTCCTCTTGTGTTTTCTTAGAATGCTCATCCAAGGAGAAAGTCCTATCAAAAATTTTGTCAAAACCAACTTCCAGTGAAGTAACTTTGTTTACCACTCTTTCAACTTTAGATTGCATTTTAAGATCTTAGAGAGTAGTTGCTCATCTCTAGCCTCCAAACCTTTAAAATAGGTATCAGACCATTTTATTTGAGGTATAAAATATATTATCATGTAAAAAAGCAATAGGATAACAGGGTTGAGGTAGCCTCTGTGGGGGATTTTTATTTCTTCCTTTAATGTTCCTATTAAGTTCATAAAGTTGTTTTTAAGGTTGTTTTCTTCTGTATTTTCTGCATTGTCATGATAAGGTATTTTTGGAGAATCACCACATTTTGGTGGTACAATATTTTTTTATGTTGTTGTATGGATTTTTGCATTGCTTCCTTGGATTAATATTGGATTTGTCTATAACTCAGGGAGCTGATTTTGGTCCAATTTCTTCTGGCTGTATTTATGTCTCAAAAAGCCCCTCTTGGTCCAATATGTCCTTTTGTTCTACTTGGTGGTAGTAATTCTGTGTCATAGTGAGATACTTTGATTCAATAAGAGCTGGACAGGGGTGCTGTCTGCAAAGCATGTCCCAGCACACTCTGGAGCAGGTGGAGATAAGCTCTGCCTGTCATGGTCCCCAAAGCTGGTGCTGAGGGAATTCCCACAGCTACCCATCTCCAACTGAGTGATCAGATAAGGACTTCCAGCCTGAAGGACAGACTCAGACCCCGCCCAGAGGTGAGGAGGGGTCAGCAGGCCCCAGTGCCTGTATCCCTGCCCTGGAGGGGAGACTTGATCTCCTGTCAATTCCAGTTCTGATTCTGGAACCAGGTGCTGTCTGCAGAGATTGTCCCAGCGCACTCTGGAGCAGGCAGAGATAAACTCTGCCTGTTACCACCTCCAAAGCAGCTGCTGAGGGAATTCCCACAGCTACCCACCTTCAACTGAATGATCAGATAAGGATTGGGGAGCCTGAAGGACAAACTCAGACCCTGCCCAGAGGTGAGGAGGGGTCAGCAGGCCCCAGCGCCTGTATCCCTACCAGGGAAAGAAGACTTGAGCTCCTATCAGTTCGGGTTCTGGTTCCCAGAATGGGTGCTATCTGCAGAGCTTGTCACAGCTAACTCTGGAGCAGGCAGAGATAAACTCTGCCTGTCACAGTACCCCCAGCTCCTGCTGAGGGAGTTTGCACAGCCGCCACCCCACCTCCAATTGGTCAAACAGAGAAAGATCTAAGACTAGAAATTTAGACCCCTGCACTGTGCAGAAGTAGTGATTGAGTAGACCATTTAATCACAGGTCACTGGAGGCACACAAGCCCAAGTGCCACAACTGACCAGGAGGCACCTAATTGTGAACCACTAAAGCCATGGGCAAATGCCAGTACAAAAACTTACATAATAATATAAAGAACAACAAGGTAACTCAAGAAGAAAGTGGCGATCCTACAAATACAAGGCCTGAACTGAGCAATGAAGAGGAAACAGAAGGAAGTATCACCAAAAATTCCTTTTTGATGATCATCGAAGCTTTCAAAGAAGATATGGAAAATAGCCTTAAAGAAATAGAAGAAAATACAAACAAAAAATTGGAAGAGATGAACAAATCTATGAAAAAAAAATGCCAGGAACTAAAAGCTGAAATAGAAGCAATAAAAAAGGAACAAAATGAGGCAAGATGGAAATAGAAAATCTGAAGAAAAAAGCTGGAACCACAGATACAAGCATAACAGAGCTCAAGAGATGGAAGATAGAATCTCTGAAGTGGAAGACTCAGTAGCTCAAATAGATATATCAGTCAAAGAAAATAGCAAAACTAAAAAAGCCATAACTCAAAATGTTCAGAAAATCTGGGACATCATGAAAAGGCCTAATTTGAGAATAATAGGAATAAAAGAAGGAGAAGAATACCAACTCAAAGGCACAGATAATGTTTTCAATAAAATCATACAAGAAAACTACCCTAACCTGAAGAAGGAAATGCCTATAAAGATACAAGAAGCTCACAGAACACCAAATAGATATGACCTCCCAAAAAAAGTCAGCACACCACATTATAATCAAGCCGCAAAACATACAGAACAAAGAAAAAAATTTTACGAGCTGCAAAAGATAAGGGCCAACTTACATATAAAGGCAGACCCATAAGAATAATGCCTAACTATTCAATGGAAATGATGAAAGCTAGACGGGCTTGGTCAGAAGTTATACACATGCTAAAAGAGCATAGCTGCCAAACTAGAATACTATACCCTGCGAAATTATCAATCACCATAGATGGAGTAAACAAGGTATTTCATGACAAAGTCAGACTGAAAAAAAAATCTATCTACCAATCCAGCACTACAGAGAGTATTAGAGGGAAAACTCCAACCTAAGGACCCCAGATACACCCACAAAATCACAAACAATAATTCCACAGAAGAATACCCCAGAGAAAGGAAATACAAACAATTTACCACTAAAAATGGCAGGAAATATCAATCAATGGTCACTAATTTCCCTTAATATCAATGGTCTCAACTCTCCTATAAAACGTCACACACTAACAAGATCGAAACAACAACAGAAGCCATCCTTCTGTTGCCTACAAGAAACACACCACAAACGCAAGGACAGACAGAGGCTTAGAATAAAGGGTTGGGAAAAGATTGTAAAGTCAACTGGTCCTAAGAAGCAAATGGGGGTTGCCTAATATCTAACAAAATAGACTTTAAGCTAAATGCAATTAAAAGGGACCAAGATGGTCACTACTTATTCATCACAGGAAAAATTGGTCAAGAGGAGATTTCAATCTTAATTATTTATGCCCCTAATATAAGGGCACCTACCTATGTAAAAGAAACACTGCTAAAGCTCAAATCTCACATCAATTCTTACACCCTAATAGTGGGAGACTTCAATACCCCACTTTCAACCCTAGAGAGATCAACCAGACAGATACTCAACAGAGAAATAAGGAGTCTAAAAGAGGTTATGATGCAAATGGATTTAATAGATATCTACAGAAGCTTCCACTCAAATGCAAAGGAATATACATATTTCTCAGCTCCTCATGGAACTTTCTCCAAAATTGACCACATAATTGGTCATAAAGCAAATATCAACAGATAGAAAAAAATGGAAATAATCCCTCGTAACATATCAGAGCACCAGGGCCTAAAGTTAGAGTTCAACAACATCAAAACCCAAAGAAAGCATATCAACTCATGGAAACTAAGCATCAATCAGCTGAACAAACACAGGGTCAAGGAAGAAATTAAGAAAGAAATCAAAGTCTTCCTAGAATTTAATGAAAATGAATCCACAACATATCCAAACTTGTGGGACACAATGAAAGCAGTCTTAAGAGGAAAATTCATAGTGCTAGATGCCTTATATGTAAATTCTAGAGAAATCCCACACTAGAGACCTAACAATTAGAATCAAACTCACTTAGAAGGAGTAGACGGCAGGAGCTGAAATCAATACAACTGAAACAAAAGAACAATACAAAGAATCAATGAATCTAAGAGTTGGTTCTTTGAGAAAGTTAACAAGATAGATAAGCCCTCAGCCAAACTAATCAAAAAACAGAGAATGTTCAAATCAACAAAATCAGAAATGAAAAGGGCGACATAAGAACAGACCCCCAGGAAACACAGAAAATTATCAGATCATATTTTGAATATCTGTATTCCACAAAAATGAAAAACCTAGAAGAAATGGATAGCTTTCTGGACAGGCACCATCCTCCAAAATTAAATGAAGATCAGATTAATTACCTAAACAGGCCTACAATCCTTAACAAAATTGAAGCTGTCATTGAAAACCTCCCCAAAAATAAAAGCCCTGGTCTGGATGGTTTCAGTGCCGAATTCTACCAGACATTCAAAGAAGAATTAATATCTTTACACCTCAAACCATTTCACACAGTGGAAACTGAAGGAATATTGCCAAATTTCTTTTATGAAGCCACAATTACCCTAATACCTAAGCCATTCAAAGACACAACAAAGAAGGAGAATTACAGACCAATTTCCCTCATGAATATTGATGCGAAAATTCTCAACAAAATTTTGGCAAACTGTATACAACAATGTATAAAAGATATCATCCCCCACCACCAAGTAGGCTTCATTCAAATGCAGGGCTGGTTTAAGATATGAAAAACTGTAAATGTATCTATCTTATAAGGAAACTAAAGGAACAAAAGCACATGATCATATCCTTAGATGCAGAAAAATCCTTTGACAAAATCCAACAATCCTTTATGATTAAAGCCCTGGAGATATCAGGAATACAGGGAGAATACCTAAATATAATAAAGGCGATTTATAAGAAGCCATTAGCCAGTATCAAACTTAATGGAGAAAAACTCAAAGCAATCCCACTAAAATCAGGAACTAGACAAGGATGTCCTCTCTCCCCTTATCTATTCAATATATTTCTTGAAGTTTTAGTGAAAGCAATAAGGAACAAAAAGAGATTAACGGGATACAAATTGGAAACAAAGAAGTGAAATTGCTTCTATTTGTAGATGATATGATCGTATACATAAGTGACCCACAAAATTCTTCCAAAAAACTGCTACAGCTGATAAACACCTTCAGCAATGTAGCAGGATACAAGATTAAATCAACGAAATCAGTAGCCATTCTATACACGAAAGATAGAAGAGCTGAAAAAGAAATAAGAGAAACATTATCCTTCATAATAGTATTAATACTTTGGAGTAACTCTAACCAAAGAAGTAACAGACCTAGTTGACAAAAATTTTAAATCATTGAAGAAAGAAATTGAAGAGGATATCAGAAAATGGAAACCTTTCCCGTGTTCATGGATAGGTAGGATCAACATAGTAAAAATGGCAATTCTACCACAGGCAGTCTACAGATTCAATGCACTGCCCATCAAAATCCCAACACAATATTTTTTGGACCTTGAAAGAACAATACTCAATTTCATCTGGAATAACAGGAAAGCTAGGAATTCCATAACAATTTTACTCAACAAAAGAACCTCAGGAGGTATCACCATCCCTGACTTCAAGTTATACTATAGAGCACAGTAATAAAAACAGCCAGGTACTGGCATTAAAACAGACTTGTGGATGAATGGAATAGAATGGAGGATCCAGACATTAACCCAAAAAGCTATGAACACCTGATCTTTGACAAATAGGCCCAAAACATTCAATGGAAAAAAGATAGTATCTTTAACAAATGGTGTTGGCATAGCTGGATGGAAGTGTGTAAAAAATGCAAATAGATCCTAGCCTGTCACCCTGCACAAAACTCAAATCCAAGTGGATCAAAGACTTCAACATAAACCCAGCCACTTTAAACTTGATAGAAAAGGAAGTGGGAAATACACTACTACGAATTGGCACAGGTGACCACTTCCTAAATCTAACACCAGTGGCACAGACACTAATCAACAGTCAATAAGTGGGATCTCCTGAAGCTAAGAAGCTTCTGTAAAGCCAAGAACACTGTCAATTGGACAAAACGACAGCCTACAGAATGGGAAAAGATTTTCACCAACCCTACAAGTGATAGAGCACTGATCTCTAAGATATATAAAGAGCTCAAGAATCTAGAACCCAAAACTTTGAATAACTCATTCAAAAAATGGGGTTCAGATCTAAAAAGGGAATTCTCAGCAGAGAAATTATGAATGGCTGAAAGTCACCTGAAAAGGTGTTCATCATCTTTAGCCATTAGAGAAATGCAAATCAAAACAACGTTGAAATCCCACCTAACACCTGTCATATTGGCTAAGATAAAAGGCACAGATGACAGCCTATGTTGGAGAGGATGTGGATCAAGGGGAACACTACTCCATTGTTGGTGGGAGTGTAAACTTGTTCAGCCACTTTGGAATGCAATATGGGGGTTTCTCAGAAAATTGAGAATCAATCTCCCCAAGGACCCAGCAATACCACTTCTGGGTACATACCCTAAAGATGCACAGTCACACTCCAAAGGTATTAGCTCAACTTGTTCATAGCAGCATTATCTGTAACAGCAAGAACCTGGAAACAACCTAGATGTCCCTGAACTGAAGAATGGATTAACAAACTGTGGTACATCTACACGATGGAGTACTACTCAGCAGTAAGAAAAAATGATATCCTAAAACTCAAATGGATGGACTTGGAGAATATCCTCCTGAGTGAGGTATAACAAACTCTGAAAGATAAGCAAGGGATGTACTCACTCATTAGTGGACTCTAAACAAATAAACAAACAAACAAGAAAAAAGTAAAGCATGCCCAAACTGCAAATCACAACCACTGAACAGCTTGGGATCAGAAACACCCTGGACTGCCTCCTTGGATCACACTCCCCCCAGAGGAACACCTGACTCACTCTTCAGAGAGAGAGGAGAAAACTGGATCTGCCAGGAGTGGAGACTGAACTAAGCAATATTGTGTCAGTGGGACCATTGGACTGCCTGCTTCCTGCCCAGGGAGGGAATGGGGAGTTGTGGAGAAAAAAGAATGACATGGGGGAATGACATGGCAAACTGTATACAACAATGCATAAAAGATATCATCCAACATGAACAAGTAGGCTTCATCCCAGAAATGCAAGGCTGGTTTAACATACGAAAACCTGTAAATGTTATCCATCATATAAACAAACTAAAGGAAGAAAACCACATGATCATATCCTTAGATGTGGAAAAAGCTTTTGACAAAATCCAACACTCCTTTATGATTAAAGCCCTGGAGAGATCAGGAGTACAGGGAGAATACCTAAATATAGTTAAGGTGATTTACTAGAAGCCGACAGCCAGTATCAAACTTAATGGAGAAAAACTCAAAGAAATCCCACTAAAGTCAGGAACTAGACAAGGATGTCCTCTCTCCCCTTATCTATTCAATATAGTTCTCGAAGTTTTAGCTAAAGCATTAAGGGAACGAAAAGAGATTAAGGGCATACAAATTGGAAAAGAAGAAATGAAGCTATCTCTATTTGCAGATGATATGATTGTATACATAAGTGATCCACAAAATTCTTCCAAGGAACTGCTACAGCTGATAAACATCTTCAGCAATGTAGAAGGATACAAGATAAACTAAAAGAAATCGGTAGCCCTTCTATACGCTAAAGATAGAAGAGCTGAAAAAGAAATAAGGGAAACATTACCCTTCATATTAGCTGCAAATAGTATTAAATACCTTGGAGTAACTATAACCAAAGAAGTAAAAGACCTAGTTGACAAAAATTTTAAATCATTGAAGAAAGAAATTGAAGAGGATATCAGAAATTGGAAAGCTCTCCCATGTTCCTGGATTGGTAGGATCAACATAGTAAAAATGGCAATTCTACCTAAGGCAATCTACAGATTCAATGCACTGCCTATCAAAATCCCAACACAATATTTTTTGGACCTTGAAAGAACAATACTCAATTTCATTTGGAATAACAGGAAATCCAGGATTGCCAAAACAATTTTACTCAACAAAAGATCCTCAGGAGGTATCACCATCCCTGACTTCAAGCTATAATATACAGCTACAGTAATAAAACAGCCTGGTACTGGCATAAAAACAGACTTGTGGACCAATGGAGTAGAATTGAGGATCCAGACATTAACCCAAAAACCTATGAACATCTGATTTTTGACAAAGAGGCCCAAAACATTCAATGGAAAAAAGATAGTATATTTAACAAATGGTGTTGGCATAACTGGAAGGAAGTGTTTAGAAAAATGCAAATAAATCCGAGCCTGTCACCCTGCACAAAACTCAAATCCAAGTGGATCAAAGACCTCAACTTAACCCCAACCACTTTGAACTTGACAGAAAAGAAAGTGGGAAATACACTTCTACAAATTGGCACAGGCCACCACTTCCTAAATATAACACCAGTGGCACAGGCACTAAGACTAACAATCAATAAGTGGGATCTCCTGAAGCTGGGAAGCTTCTGCAAAGCCAAGGACACTGTCAATAGGACAAAACGACAGCCTACAGAATGGGACAAGATTTTCACAAACCCTACAAGTGATAGAGGACTGATCTCTAAGGTATATAAAGAGCTCAAGAATTTAGATCCCAAAACCTTCAATAACCCTATCAAAAAATGGGGTTCAGATATAAAAAGGGAATTCTCAGCAGAGGAACTATGAATGGCTGAAAGGCACCTGAAAAAGTGCTCTTCATCTGTAGCCATCAGAGAAATGCAAATCAAAAGAACTTTGAGATACCACCTAACACCTGTTAGATTGGCTAAGATAAAAGGCACAGATGACAGCCTCTGCTGGAGAGGATGCGGAGCAAGGGGAACACTCCTCCATTGTTGGTGGGAGTGTAAGCTTGTTCAACCACTTTGGAATACAATATGGAGGTTTCTCAGAAAATTGAGAATCAATCTCCCCAAGGACCCAGCAATACCACTTCTGGGTGTATACCCTAAAGAGGCACATTCACACTTCAAAAGTATTAGCTCAACTATGTTCATAGCAGTAATATTTGTAATAGCAAGAACCTGGAAACAACCTAGATGTCCCTCAACTGAAGAATGGATTAACAAACTGTGGTACATCTACACAATGGAATACTGCTCAGCAGTAAGAAAAAATGATATCCTAAAATTCGCAGGCAAATGGATAGATTTGGAGAATATCCTCCTGAGCGAGATATCACAAACTCAGAGAGATATGCAGGGGATGTACTCACTCACTAGTGGTCTCTAAACAAATAAACAAGAAAAAAGCCAAACAAGCCCAAGCGGCAAACCACAACCACTGAATAGCTTGGGATCAGAAACACCCTGGACTGACACTTCAAACCCCAGTCCAACTATAGGAACACCTGACTCACTCTTGAGGGAGGGGGGACAAAACTGGATTTGGCCAGGAGTGAAGACTGATTCAAGCATTATTGGGTCAGTGGGACCATAGGACTGTTTGCTCCTTGCCCAGGGAGGGCATGGGGAGTTGCAGAGAAGAAAAATGACCAGATGTGGTGGGAGGGGGAAGAGACCTTGAATAAGGATATAGAGGGATGGAAAAAAAATTGAGAGGGAAAGCTGAACACAAAGTAAATATATGTGTAGCAATCTTATTTGCATTTCCACCCTTGATAAGCCATGCTTATGATTCTTATTCTCTGTATAGTTATTGTTAACTCTTCCGCATTTTAAATTCTTTTTACTGTTTTTTTGATAAATATAAAATAAAGAAGAAGACAAGAAAAAAAGAATGACGTGGTGTGGTGGGAGGGGCAAGGGATGTGGAATAAGTACATACAAGAATAGAAAATGTGACGTTTTGTTAATAATAATAATATTATTAAAAATATTCTTATCTTCATCAATAAAGAGAAAAAAATTAAAAAGTTAAAAAAAGAACAATTATTTTAAGGCAGAAAGAGTTTTTCTTATAATAAAAAGAAACAGAAAACATTAACATGGGAGTAATTTGGACTTCAGTTAGTAATACACTAGATAGTATAAAAATAAAATCATTAAAAGAGAAGATAATTAATGCAGGTGATATAACTATAATATCTATTATAAATATTGTTTCTTTGATTATTCTTGCTACATCTCTAAATACTTGATATTTATGTTTACCAACTTGACTGATAATGAGTGTTAAGTTGGTTGATAAGTGACAAGACACAAGTATTAGAAAAAATTGTTTTAGGGTCAGAGTTTCTTATCAGTTCTCTGCAGCGAAACTTGATGATGCCTAGTTCAACCTTTGATATCTCCAAAAGGAAGATAAGGTCACACAATGATGATTTTACATCAAACATGACAAAGGCACTAGGCTCATAAATACCATCCAGAGAATGACTTTTACTAGCAACTGTTCAAGCTGACCTCATAAATCACTTTAGCCAGCACCTGAGACAATCTTTTATTCTTTTCATTATGCAGAAACTGGACAAAAATGATACAGCTACCTATTTCAGAAATTGACAATTATCCAAAAATATCCTTTCAGATTTTTATAAAGATGCTGTCTCCCCAACACCCACATCTTCAAAAGGTGGGCTGGGTAGTTTTTGGTCTTTTATTGCGTTATCAATATTGTCATTATTTAGTATGACTGATTATAAGTTGTAATTGGTGTCATTATTTACAATAATTGGTTACAAATTGTTATTAGTAATTGTTTTTAAAAGCTGGCTAAGAGAGATTAGATTCAGGAATCTTGTTGAAAAAAGAAAAAAATGGGTACAGATATGGTAGGATAGAAGGAATAATTATTAAATCTACTCTGAGAAAAAAACGAATATAGATATGATAGTATATAAAGGTAGACTATTTAATCTATTTCTGAAAGCAACTATTTTAAATATTTTACATTGAATTGGATTTTTGTATGTTGTATCCAAATTGTGCATATTGATATAAAGTTAAAATTTTGTTACCGTATATTATTCTATTTTTGTTCAAGGTATAGTACCTATGTAGCTCATCTAACAATATAATATAAGTTGCTAGAAAGTTATTATTACCAACTAATTAGGATATAAAGAAATGTAAGTTTGTAGTTTGTCATTAAAATCAAATCTATAGTCTTTTTTTAAAAAACTTTATTTATTTATTTGCCTTGGTGTTTGCCTGGAACTGGAACCACAGACAGTTGTTAGCTGCCATGTGGGTGCTGGGAATCGAACCCGGGTCCTCTGGAAGAGCAGACGGTGCTCTTAAGCGCTGAGCCATCTCTCCAGCCCCAAATCTATAGTCTTATTATATATGTTTTCAATGTCAAACAGAGATATAGTTTAGATAGACATGTCATCTCCAAACATTTCAGAGATCTACAGAATATAGCATTTAATATATTTTAATAACATAGGTTCTTTTATTTTTATGACAGTGAGACATGTCTTCTCTTGTTAGCACCAATCTATTTTTAGTGAAGATAATGTGTATCAAAAAAAACTCCACATGGAGTTCACTTTCTTTGTGGCAAAAAACTAGCCACTAAAATAGAAAGTTATTTTGCCTTGATTGATGACAGCGTGACGTCTAAAATAGACAAGTAGAATACACAAAAAGAACTGCTGAAATTGTCAGATATGCTAGGCTTATAAGCCAAAGATGAATGTCCCAACACTGAAGAGAAACGTTGGATGACTGTCCAGGCAGCCAGTTGTTTCCATCATTTTTTTTTCCATTTTGGAAGAGCTTGTTTAAATGTTGTATTTACTTAGTTAATATTATTTCCCCTTAGATCTCTGAGGGAGTTGAAGATGAGATAGTATATTTATAGTTGTCCTAGTTACAGATTCAGAAAAAACTCACAAAGAATTTACTGTAAAGTGAGAGACTTCAAAATAGTTTTCAGTTGGTAATATAAGTTAGATCAAAAGTAAATCAGGTACAATCTTTGGACTTACCTAAATAGAATAAATAATAACATATTTTCTTTTAATTTGTCAATTTATAATGGGCTAGAAATTATTGATATAATTATTGCTTGATTATATCTTGTTATTGTACCTATTGTTTATAGTTTTATTATAGTAGTTATGTTTTTTATTTTTGACAAAAAGGAAATATGCAGTGATATATTGTATATTCAATAAAAATTGCCTGAAATATCAGAGAACTGAGCCAAGCTATGAAGCTCAGGGAATAGTGACCCATGACTTCAAGCACTTGGGAGGGAGAAATCTTCTGGATTTTTGTGAATTAAAGGCCAAAAAGAGCCAGGTGGTTATGGCATTCACATTTAATCCTAGCTCTGGTAATGTTAAATAAGGATGTAGAATAGCTGGGCAGGTTAAAAAAATAGGTAAGAGAGAAGTAGAATTTCTGCCCTTGTGCCTGAGGCAGTCAACCTGAGGACTCCTAGAGATAGAACATGCCATATTTGCCTGAGGAGTTAGGGAAAATAGGCTGTGGTTTGTTCCATCTCTCTGATATATCAGCTTTTTCTCAATACATGACTCCATGTTTTATTGTGATACTAAATATAATTTATGCAATAGTCCTAGTCTATATTTCATCTTCAAAGGGTATAGTTCACACTTCTAAATATTGTGGCCTGGCCTGATATACTCTCACTGTGTACACAGACTGAGCTTTTCCACATGCTAAGGTGTAATATTAAAAGGCATCATATCACAATCAGCCATATTTCTGAATTCTGTATTTACATACTATAGTACATTTAGCTCATTTCAAATATTAAGATGAAGTGATAACCCTAAAAATTAATAAAATGTACTTTATTATTTAATTAAATGTGAAGTATCAGTTTACCTGACTAATATCTAAAAGTTTATCTGGCAATGCTTATTTCACAGTAGCAGAATGTACTCTAATCCAGGAAGGAGATAAAACATGGCAGTTGATACACATAGATGATTTAAAATTTAGACACTTTTTAAGGGCCTCACATATCAACGAAAATTACGTTTTTACACAGCAGGTAATCAAGCCTTCCAACAGATTATTTTTCTGTAAATATTTTGGCAAACAAAAAAATGAAAGAAACTAAGATTTGAAAGACACTGTTAAGAATATTCACAGTAAAATTTCAAAACTGGCTTTTTAAAAGAGCAGCAGAGAATTTGCCACAATCAAATCCATTTCACTACTGCTTTTCAGTCTAGTAGCTCTTGTGACCTGGCAGATTTGAGGGCTGCAGTCCGTGATTTTTGATACTGTACTGCAGACCCATGACTTTCCTGCCTCTGTGTCCTCACCTCAGTGCATCCTCTGGATCAATAACACATTTATTCCAGTCACATGCATTTCTAACTCCCCCAATGTATTTCCTCTGCTCCATTTACTTTCTCACCTTCTTGTGTGTCTAGGTTTGCCAAGCATCCATGAAGTTATTTGAAGTTCCTCTTTCTGCAGTGAAATTTAGTTTCTCTTCCTCCCTCTGCACTATCAATTTTTTGAGTAAAATTCTGCTGCTTGAGGAAAATTTCTTCTCTGAAAGCACATTAGCCTACTTTGTTAGGCAAGCATAAATGCAATTGCCAAAATATGTCACAGTAACATGATATGTAGAAAGAGAGGGATAAAAGGGGGCTTAGATAACTTGTTTAACTGAACCTGAGTTTAGCATTGGACTAAAATTAAATGAGGAGTTGGTAGCCAGTAAGAGTGGGGTTCACAAACTGGGCCACTGTTGTTCTCAAGAAAGTAAAGGCAGTCACACTGGGATTATCTGCCTTACATGGACCATGGTCCTGCTTATATGAACCTGCCTTTTGCCAAGAGTCACCTAATATATATTTCAGATAAAAGTGGCTGCAGCCTGAGACAAAAACAAAACCAATCAAATTTAATACTCTTCACTCCTATGTGAGTTATCTTTTACAAATCATGCAGTGGGATTATAATGGTAATGTAAATATTTGTCCTGCCTATGGGTTTAATAAAAAGCTCATTTGCCGAAGACAAACAGGAAGTATGAGCAGGGCTAGCAGGTAAAGAGAACACAGGAACATCTCAGAGAAGACACAGACATCAGAGATAGATGCCAGAGAGATACCAGAGAGAGCTGCCACAGACACAATGAGGAGACGCAGCAAACACAGAGGAAAGAAGCTGAAATGCTGCTCTGAGAAAAGGTTCCCAGCTGCATGGCTGAACAAGATGGGTTGTGTTCTGATGAAAGAACTAGCAAATTATGTGCCTGGGCCCTAGGTCAATCAGTGTAAAAATAATATAAGCCTATGTGTGATTATTTGAGGCTAAGTGGGGCTGAGAGTGAGACCAAACCTTTGGTCCTGGCCCAGAAAATCTGGGCCCAAACCTTTTACAACAAATGGTGCCCAACATAGATTACTCACATCCACATAAACCTTGAAAAAACTTAAATAGGGTTCCAGAGCACAGACACAGAACCAAAAGAGGCTTTCAAATTATATGTCTGAAGTGAGTTATAGTAGAGATGCCTTGGTATTTGGGTTTGAATTTCAAAATGGTGAGTCAGAGGCAGGCAGCTTAAACCAAGACTGGTTCCCAATGCATCACAAAAGACCCAGTATAAGAAACAAGCTACTTATAGTGGATTTAAGGTTTCTGTTCTCACAGGCAAAAGGGAACAGTGTCATAGATGGATTCTAAGTAGTGGCAGCATTTCCCTGGATCAGTTCTTTTTGCTGTAGGCAAGCAGAGGTGAGGCTTTTATAACTGGGAGTTTCTTGATTCAGCCTTAGAGGCAAATCACTTGTGAGTCTTTTAAGGAGTTTTGCTGCCAAATACTTAAATGGAGTTATTGAGCAGCAGATGACAGTGATTTACTTGGTAATTATATGAACCTTAAAATTTCCTGGAGTAATAGTTGTGAGTCCTAGCAGTACCTTTGCTCAAAAGCTAAATTCTATGAAGTTAGACTAGGAGCTCGGTGAAGCCAGGAAGTCACTGTAGTGACACCTTTAATCATTAACACCACACCTTGACAAATTAAAGATGTGAAAGAAACAGAAATAAAGAAAACTGGGTGGAAGATTAAAGGTGTGAACAGAAACAGTAATAAAGGGAGCTGGGTGGAGTCAGCCACCCTAGTGAAGCCTTTAATCCTTAAACCAAACCTTGGCAGATTAAAGCTGTGTAGAAATAGAAAGAAAATAGAAACATCTGGGTGGGTCAGCCACCCTAGCCAAGCAAAAGATGGTCAGAAACAGAAAAGATAAGAGATATACAGTAGAGACAGATTTAATAAAAAAAAACCTGTAAATTGTTTAGGGTATGTTTAAAATATATGTAGGCTTGAGTGAGAAAATAAAAAGCAAAAAGAATAGAGAAAGTCCTTAAACAATAGAGTAAAAACAAATACTAATAAGCGATGTAAAAATGGAAAATACAAAGAGTGTCTGGATACTGTATGTTATTGTCCTGTCTTTAAGTTTTTTGACTATAAAAGAAGTAATAAAAGCTGCTAAAAGCCATTTGACTATAAGTGCTATTGCATTAATCCAATCTAAGTATTTTGTAAATGAGTTGACATTAAAATTGAAATCCAAAGAAATGCTACTTTGGAGAAGAGGTTTTTTGTTTTTTGTTTTTTGCTTTTTTTATATGTCTACAGAAAATGAGAAGCTGTGGATTTATTCCCAGTTAAAGAAAATAAGGTTTGATAGAGCAAAACCCCTTGAAAAGTCTCCAGTAAAAATGGATGTCCCAGATGATTCAGAGCAACTCTATTGCAATTTCTTCTGAGTTCTGCATTCCAAGCAATTTCACGAAGACTGGTTGACATGACCCAATCTTACAGACTGCTCCACTAAAGACTTAGCCATAATTCTAAAATTTTCTTTGGATTCCCATGGGATTGCCAACACCACCATTCAGCAGGAAATAACCTAGAAAACTATGCCCATGTTTCCCAAAAATGGATTATGGATATTTGTGTTTGTTTATGTGTTGGTTATAAGTTGTTATAGATTAAAAAAGGATATTAGATTTGGGGTTCTTATTTTAAAAAGAGAAAAAGGGGAAATGTAGTGGGGTTATGTTATGTTTCCTATAATTTTAAATATTCATCCCACCTATGGGTTTAATAAAAAGCTGATTGGCCAAAGGCAAACAGGTAGTGGGTGGGTCTCCCAGGCTAAGAAAACTCTGAGTATCGGGAGAACAGAGACAGATGCCAGACAGTTGCCAGGCAGAGCCACCACATAATTTTTCTGGTGTCCTGAACCATTACCAATTGCAGTACTAGAAGTATACATACTCATTTTTGTTTTTAAGTTGACTTTTTAGAGTTTGATTTGTTTTTACTGTGATCCCTTGGCCTTGAATATTGTAAGAAATACCAGTATGGTGGGATAACTACCATTCTAAGGAGGAGGTCTTTAATTAGAAGCTGAAAAAGGTTGGATCATTGTTAGTTTTTTATTAATTTTGAACATGGCATCACCCTATAATAGGTAGAGACAGAGGTTCAGTGGAAAAACCTGGCAACAAATTCCACCTTTGATATATTAAATTTACACCTCAGCCTTCAGCCCCAGGTTTGAAATAGTTGTACATATATGTAAATGTGTATATTTATAGACCCAGATATTAGTGATGAAAGTTAGTTAAAAATTAGCTTTTATTAGCATTTTAAATATTGATCAAGATGAAATATTGTCAAGGTCACCAAGCAGAAAGTTTCTAGCTGTGTGGCTTTGATATATATGTTGTAGGGGCTTATATAGACAAAACCATATCCCACCATACCTTTTCAATAAGACTTTTAAAGTAATATTTTAAGAACTAAAAATACTTGAATCCCAGAAATTTACCTGGATTGGGGACAAGTGTTATCTTTTAAGAACAAGAGTTCCCAGAATTCCAGGAAGTTTCTTGATCAGCCCAAGAAGTTTGGAAGGCTATTCAAATACATTAAAATTGGGGCATTTATTAGAAGCATCTGAATAGCTGATTGACATAGAAGTCTAGGAACATTCATATCAGCTGAATTCATCCAAATCAGCTCTCAGGATATCCATAATGCAGCACCTTGTAGTTTTCACATGCTCCCTGGGTGGTGAATGTCAACCAATTGTAAATCTGTTAAAAAACAGAGTGGAGAGAAGTGAATATTCAGAATCTTAAGAAGAAGTTTATATTTAGAACACCCATATGTTTGATTAGTTGACAGGTGGATGTAAGATTTATGCGATTGATTCTTTGAAGCTTATACAAATTTTAGTGCCTTCTTTCTTGCTTCTATTTCAATTTTTAGTTCTTGGAATGTTTCTTTTATCTGTTTCGTTTTTTTTTTGTTGTTGTTTTCTTTATTTTCTTCCAGAGATTTGTTCACCTTTTCCAATTTTTTGTTTGTATTTCCTTCTATTTCTTTAAGGGAGTTTTTTTTTTTTAGATCCTCTTTTAAGGCTTCTATTAGCTTCATAAAGCTGTTTTAAGGTCATTTTCTCTTCAATGTTATGTTCAGGTCTTGATGCTATAGCACCACCTGCTTTTTCTGGTAGTGTTGTGTTGATTTTTGTATTGTTGTATGTATTCTTGCACTGGTGTCTGTTCATTGCTTTCTCAGTTCCTTTTTGATCAGCTCTTGGTCGGCTTTTAGTCAGTTGTAGGCCTCTTTGCTGTGTGTCCAGAGGCTCGGTAGTCCCATGCAGTTGCAGTGTGATGACACTGATTGTGCTTTGGGCAGAGGATGCCTCACAATAGCTGTGTTTAGCTGGAACTTGGCTTTTGGGGCATTCTCCCAGCATTTTTTGGTTTAGGGTAAAGCTGGACATGGTTATGGTATTGTGAGGGTGTCCCCAGGCTGGAGTTTGGAGAGTAATAAGGTCTCCACTAGGCCTGAGGGACAGGCTAGCTCTCACTTCTTAGCTGTTTGTCCAGGGTGTTGGCTGGTCTAGTGCAATCACCCCACCCCTTAATTTTATTTCTGTTCCCCCATTTTTAGTACTTGGTCTTGATATAATAGAAATTATATACATATATATGTACATATAATTTTTATTTAAAAATTCTTAATCATACTCTTCACTTTGACCCTCCCTTTTTCTCCATCCTCCATCAACCTTTCCCCACCATTCCCCCATCTATTTCCCATGGAGGGCAAGGAATCCTAAGATGAGTCTGTTTGACCTGGCATATTCATTTAATGTAGGTCAACATCCTTTTTCCCATCATCAAAGATGAGTAAGATGTTCCTCTTTAGAAAATGGGCTTCAAGAAGCTGGCCCATGCACCAGGAATATACTCTGGACTTACTACAAGAGGCTCCATGTTGTTTGACTGTCATCAACACTCAGAGGGTCTAGTTCCTTTTTATGACATTTCCTTAGCTGTCATTTCAGAGTCTGTGAGCTCCCAATAGCTGGGGTCAGACATGTCTGCTGGTCTCCTTTTCATGATCCTGATCTCTTTGTTCATATAATCTCTCTTTTCTCTTTCTTCAACTGGTCTAGGAGCTCAACGTAGTGCTTAGCTGTGGATCTCTGTTTCTGCCTTTATAATTTTTTAATGAAGGTTCTATAATGACAATTAGGGTTTAGTTGAGTAACAGGGAAGTTCTGTTTAGGCACCCTCTTCACTATTGCTAATGGTCATATCTGGTGAGACTATCTATAGTGATTGAGATATCTATATATGTTGGTTATAACAGTGTGAGCTGGCATCTGTGGTCTCGGTGTCCTCATACCATCTGCCCATGACATTTTAGCTTTCCTAGTGTTGATTGAGATGTCAGTTGTTATTCTAATGAATCTGCCTTAAAAAATTACTTGGCCTTTTTTTCCTTTCCAGATCTTAAAATTCTTATTTTATTCTGTCTGTTTAGTGTTTTGATTCTTATGTGGCAACCAGACATTTTGGAAGGTGGGGTGTTTGCTTTTTTGTTGTTCCAGAAGATTCTTGTATTTTCTTAGGCATATTTATTTGTGTTGGGCAAGTTTTCTTTTATGATTTTGTTGACTGCATTTTCTGCACCTTTGAGCTGGTATTCCTCAATTCCAATTATTCTTAAATTTGGTCTTTTATGGAGGCCCGTATTTCCTGCATAATGTGTTTTATGACTTCTTGGGGTATAGTGAGGTTTTTTGGCCAATGATTCTACTTTCACTATCAAATCTTTTGAACCAGAGATTTTTATCTTTCATCTTTTGCAGTCTGTTGGTTATGCTAGCATCAGTAGTTCTGCTTTGTTTCTTCAGATTTTATATTTACAGTATTCCCTCAGTTTCTGTCTTCTTTATTTGATCTATTTTAGTTTTTAAGTGTTGCACTGTTTACATCAACTGTTTGTTTTTGTTTTCTTGGTTTTCTAGTCTTTAAGAATTTTCTTCCATTTTTCTGCTTGTCTTTTCCTCTATTTTATTAAAGGGGTTTATATTTCCTTTTTAATCTCTTTAATGACTTCTACCATTTTACTTTTTTATTTATTTTTTACATAATAATGGGAGCAGGAATTTAATCAAAAAAGCCAAATCCCATGTAATCATCTGACACCTCAGACTTTTCTTTCTTCTCGTCTTTCCTTTCCTCTGTTGCAACAGGAGCAGAACCAGCGGCAGCAAAATAGCCAAAGCCCCACCAGCAGGCACACTGGCAAGTTTGCCAAAACCCTGGGCAATGACATCTTCAGTGTTTTTTCCATTCACCTCACTGTCTTCTTAATGTCTTTGATGCTAGGAGAGTTGTTGCCCCCAAGGGTGGCAAACAAGTAAGAGGTGACGTAAAGCTTGTCTGCGGGTGTGGGCAAGCTTCACATGTGCTACCTCGGTGGAGTATTTTTAAGGTTATTTTCTTTCTTCCGTTTCTTTACTGGAATGTTCATATCTTGCTGTCATAAAACTACTTGGTTCTAGTTGTTCCACATTGTTTTGAATGATGTTAAATAAATTTTTGCACCAGCATTTGCCTGCTGATTGGGGAAAGTGTTGTCTTTGTTTCAGGTAGCTGTACCTGATCTACTAGGTGCTCTTGGTGCAATTAGAGCTATTGGAGAAGTGGGAGGTAGTAGAACCTGTGTTTCAAAGAGAAATTAAGATCCACAGCTGGAACTCCTGTGAAAAATCATGCCAGGGACTTTGTCTCAAAAAGTCATCATTGTGATGAGGCTCTCCCAAGGCTGTCTCAGGAAGGAGCTGAGGGTGGAGGGATGGGTGATTTTAGAAAATGGATTCAGGTTTATGAAGTGATATATCTTCCACAAGAAATAGACAAAACATTTCTTTGGAAGAAACACTTTATTAGAAATCATCTAGGTATTGAAACTTGCCCAATGAGCAATGTATAAAAACTAAGATAACAGTTAACAGTATTATTTTAAGATATTAAAAAAAGTTATGTAGCAGCTTTCTAAGATTTTTGTGGGTAGGATTGTAGATTCTAGAAGACAAAAGTGTGATGTCAGCAAATAGCAGAGCATAGAATCAAAACTATTGTTTTATAGACACTGGGATTCAGCAAGCAGCTCTGCAAGGAGGTTCTGTAACCATCAGGGCAGGGTGCTTTGGGGACAAGATACACTGTGCTCATTTCTTAGCTATCTTCTACCATGAGTCTTCCCAGTTATCTGGTGAGGGAGCAATCACACCAGTTCCATGCATGGCCTTTCCCATATGCTGCCACCATTCTGAATCTATCATCAGAGCTCCACTCACAGGGAAGCAAAGGTGAAACTTGGGAAGAAAAATACATACAGAAGGTTGGAAGGGAATAAGACTGGGAATAATCTGCCAGGACCACTAACACAGCCTGAGGTCAACTTGGCAGGTTGAATCCTCTTGGCAGACTGTGTAGATGTCAGCACTTGTGGTGACCTAATAGGCTTTCTATATAGAAGGTTTCTCCACTAATGCAGTGAGCCAGATCAAGTCAGACTGTAAAAATCAAAGAACAGATTCATTTTGAGCAAATTAACTCCTAGGAATGTTCTCCAGCCTCCAGAGTTCAAGGCAAAAGATGTCACATGCCCAAACTAAAGCAGAGAGCTTAAATGTCATGTAGAAGAGGGGAAAGGATGTGTCTTATACAAGATAGGTTTGTGCCCAAGTATTGTCAAAAACTAACCATTTTAGGCAGAGTCTTGGGTACTGGCCACATCAGGGAGCTGCCATAGCATCCAAAAAATGCAAAACTGGGCTTTTTGTGCTTTCTCTTTTTTGGAAATTCTTTGAGTGGGTGGAGTTTGGAGAGAAGAGAATGGGACTTTCTGGTTTAAGCCAAACTAAGCCTGGAGGTTCCAGAAGAACATACTGATCTTTTGGAGTATATGGGCACTGTTTCAAACCTGGATAATTTCTGCTCCCATGGGCTAATGCAAGGAAGTAGGCATTGGGAGTTGGTGGGCTTGTGCTCAGTGGGAAGTATGGGTAAAGAACTGCCACACTGGAGAACTGACAAATTCATTTCTGGAGAAAGCAAAGAAGGCATATTTCTAGGAGAAAAAAATGATTATTAGGTACTAAATGACCATATTAATAAGGTAGCCATGGGAAGATTTCCAGAAAGAGTCGAATAGAGATGTGTGCTGATTGTATTGGTGGAGTACTTGAACTTGATGCTGAACAGTAAATAGTCAGTGCTGTTTTATTCAGCAGAACTCCCCTTATCATTGCAATACACTTTATATTATTCACCTACACCCTTATAAATGCATTTATGTACCTTAAGTAATTTTCTGTGGTCCTTTAGTGGAAAGTTACATGTGACATGTTTATCTTTTACTATAAAGCCTATGAGCAAAACAAACCTATATTTTTAATAAGAAATTCAACTAATTAACTATTAAGTGGCCTTAGTTGTGAGAATCTATTAAATTGGCAAAACTATTAGTAGCCTCACCAAATATCAGATCTGAACAAAATAAATTTTATCTGAGTAAGCAGAAGTGCAGACCAAGCAGCTTCCAAATCTACTAAAATGACAAGACACTTGTTGATTGCCCACCCCATGGTCCTCCATGCTAACTGGGAGCAGAGATTTCAAAGCAGCATTACTATTAAGTTACTAGGTTCATAAGCTCTGACATACTTTTCTGTGGAGTAGAAATTTAAGAGAGAACCAACTTACCTTATCTAGGCAAAACAAGGCAATAAATTCCCTAGCATCTTGATTGTCCATAGTCTGGACAAAGTTTAGACAGAAGTTGAGGTGAAAGGCAGTATTTATTTCTGCTTCATGCCTGGATTTGCTACATTTAAAACAAGTTTCAGGTGGAAGTTTTTCTGTGTCCATTTATATTTCTTGAATATAGGATATAGGAGTGGCATATCTCAACCCCCAAAAGCATTTATATTAAATATTTAAATGCCATATTCTCAGATTTTTGAAGCATTTGAAAATCATTATATTTGTACTTGACAAGTACTGTTTTCTAGTTACTTGTTTATGCTAACCTCTGAAAACATATCTCAGAAACTAAATCTGAACATCTCAAAGAAATAGATTCTTTATGAAATGACTAATAGTTAACATGCATGTCCTATATGATTAGGATTTTTATAGCTTTATCTTCGTTAAGTTTAAACTTAAGAATATTCATTTCTGCTCTTTTGATATCAAGATAAGTCTTTAATGCATGAACACAATTTAAAAAGAACCTGGAGCTCATTTCCTCGAGAGGAACCCCTGATTCCATCTTGATGTTGGGGTGAGAAAAGCCGATCTGCCTGGAGTGGATGCTGAACTAAGCTGCCTTGGGACCTTGGGACCTCCTGCCTTTGTTGGGGAGGAGATAAAGTGATGGGGAGAAGAGTGAGTGACTGGGAGTGGTGGGAGGGGAAAGGGATTTTGAACAAGGGGATACATGGATAAAAATATGACTTTACTACTAATAATAATAATAATAACAAGTGTAATTAAAAAAAGAAACTGGGCTCTTTTCTGAGCCTTTTATATTATACAATTATAAAACACAAGTTTTCCATATGACAGCTTATCAAGCTAGCTATAGATTAACAGTGTTAGTAAAAGCAAAGATGTTAGAGATATATTCAGATATATTCCTAAATCAATCTCTGTCAGCCTAAATAGACCTTAGGTTAAAAAAAAAACCATTTGCCAGACAGTTTGGGTAACCATGTTGATGCATCATAAGAAATAAAGGCCTGTCTCTGTTGTTCAGATGAGGCCATAAGTTTTTAATTCAAGAATAAAGACATATATCACAATTATAATTTGTCTAAGGCAAAAGAAAGTTTCAACAGTGTAAATAATGCAGTGTCTCTAAAATTAATACCAAAGAGAATGCTCTTATGTTGCAAATCTGGCTGCCAGTAAGATATGTCCCTGTATATAAATGCAAGGACATGCAAATTTAGTACCTCATTAAACCTACATTGTTTTGAACACTATTTTTACAAACCTCATCTTCAGAAAAGGATAGAAATTATCATCTAGAAATCCAAAATATTCTGGAGATCAATTATCTCCTTGGTAGGCTCACTTCATGTGGTTATCTTTAACAAGATGATGGTAGAGTCACATGACATACTTCTCTATTCCTAGTAAAGTTCTCAAGAGGAACTGCTATAGCTACCAAGAATTCAAAACTGGATTTTTGGTGCCTTTTTTTGTTGGAGTATCTCTGAGAATATAAGGTTTGGAGAGAGAGAAAGGAATAGGAAGTTCTGGTGTAAGCAGGAGTGAACTGAAGGTTCCAACTAAACATAACCCATTGTCATGCTTGCACAAAAGCAGCAGCAAAGCAGAGACACAGGTTCCACCCTACATGCTCATGTGGCAGTCAAGAGCAGCTGTCAGCTTCATGGTGGCAGAAGGCAGAGACCTATGGAACTCAGCCTAGTAACTGTGGCCAGACGGACAGACCTAGCCATGTCCCATGCTCATGCATGCATGATGAAGAACTTTTTCTAATCTGTAGGTTGTCATATTTTCTGTGTCTTTTGTCTTAAAGAATCTTTTCAATTTCAGGAGGTCCCATTTATTAATTGATGTTTTTAGTGTCTGTGCCACAGGCAGTAGATTTATTAGCTGAAGTACTCACCTGTGTCATTGCATTCAAGGTTAATTACCACTTTCTTATCTATCAAGATCAGTGTAACTGAGATTAAGTTGAGGTCTTTGATCCACTTGTATTGGAGTTTTCTGCAGGGTGATAGAGATCTATTTGCATTCTTCTACATACTACCATCCAGTTACACCAGCAATATTTGTTGAAGATATTAAATATTTTTATTGTATGTTTTGATTTGTTTGACAAATATCAGTTATTCATCAGTGTGTGGATTATGGTGAAGGTTTTCTTTTCAAGTCCCAATATGTTTTTATTACTGTAGATCTATAGCATAGCTTGAAGTCAGGGATAGTAATGCCTCCTGAATTTCTATTATTGAAGAAAATTCAGAAAAAGTAGTCAATGGGACAAAGTATGAAAGTTTTCTTTAATATATTCTACTTTTTCTTTTTTTCCCCTTGAGTCTTTTTTATTATGAATAAAGTCATATTTTCTATTCCTGTATATCCTTATTCAAGGTCCCTTCCCCCTCCGATGCCCACCAGTCACTCTTCTCCACATCTCCCCATTTCCTCCCCAGCATGGGCAAGAGGTCCCAAGGTCCCAATATTGCTCAGATCAGCCTCCACTTCTGACAAATCCAGTTTCCTCCCACCCAACGTCAAGACTAAGTCAGGTGTTTATCTAGGGGGAGTGGGATCCAAAGTATCAGTCCAAGAGGTTTCGGTTCCCAAGCTGTTCAATGGTTGTGGTTTGCAGCTTGGGTATGCTTTGCTGTTTTATGTTTGTTTGTTTAGAGTCCATTAATGAGTGAGTACATCCCCTGCTTATATTTCTGAGTTTGTGATACCTCGCTCAGGAGGATATTCTCCAAATTCATCCATTTGCCTCCAAATTTTAGGATATTGTTTTTTTCTTACTGCTGAGTAGTACTCCGTTGTGTAGATGTACCACAGTTTGTTAATCCATTCTTCAATTGAGGGGCATATAGATTTTTTCCAGGTTCTTGATATTATGAATAATGCTGCTATGAACATACTTGAGCTAATTGCTTTGAAGTGCGACTGTGCATCTTTTGGGTAAACACAGAGAAGTGGTATTGCTGGGTCCTTGGGAAGATTCATTCTCAGTTTTCTGAGAAACCGCCATACTGCATTCCAGAGTGGCTGAATAAGCTTACACTCCCACCAACAATGGAGAAGTGTTCCTCTTGCTCAGCAACCTGTCCAGCATAGGCTGTCATCTGTATCTTTTATCTTAGCCAATCTGACAGGTGTCAGGTAGCATCTCAAAGTTGTTTTGATTTGCATTTCTCTGATGGCTAAAAATGATGAGCACTTTTTCAAGTGCCTTTCAGCATTTCCTAATTCTTCTGCTGAGAATTCCCTTTTAAGATCTGAACCCCATTTTTTGATTGGGTTATTCAAGGTTTTGGGCTCTAGATTCTTGAGTTCTTTATATATCTTAGAGATCAATCCTCTATCACTTGTAGGGTTGGTGGAAATCTTTTCCCACTCTGTAAGATGTCGTTTAGTCCTATTGACAGTGTCCTTGGCTTTACAGAACCTTCTCAGATTCAGAAGGTCCACTTATTGAATGTTGATCCTAGTGCTTGTGCCATTGGTTTTATATTTAGGAAGTGGTCGTCTGTGCCAATTCCTTGGAGGGTATTTCCCACTTTCTTTTCTATCAAGTTCAGAGTGGCTGGGTTTATGTTGAGGTCTTTGATCCACTTGGATTTGAGTTTTGTGCAGGGTGACAGGCTTGGATCTATTTGCATTTTTCTGCAAACTATCATCCAGCTATGCCAATCCCATTTGTTAAAGATACTATCTTGTTCCATTGAATATTTTGGGCCTCTTTGTTGAAGATCAGGTGATCTTAGTTTTTTGGGTTAATGCTCACATACTCAGTTCCATTCCATTGATCCACAAGTCTGTTTTTATGGTAGTCCCATGATGTTTCTATTACTGTAGCTCTATAGTATAACTTGAAGTCAGAGATGGTGATGCCTCCTGAGGTTCTTTTGTTGAGCAAAATTGTTTTGGTAATCCTGGCTTTCCTCTTATTCCAAATGGACACGAATATTGTTCTTTCAAGGTCCAAAAACTATTGTGTTGGGATTTTGATGGACAGTGCATTGAATCTGTAGATTACCTTTGGTATAATTGCCATTTTTACTATGTAGATCCTTCCTATGCAGGAACATGGGAGAGCTTTCCATTTTCTGATATTCTCTTCAATTTCTTCCTTCAGTGATTTAAAATTTTTGTCAAATAGATCTGTTACTTCTTTGATTATACTTACTCCAAGGTATTTAATACTATTTGCAGCTATTATAAAGGGTGATGTTCTCCTTATTTCTATTTCAGCCTTTTTATCTTTAGTGTATAGGAGGGCTAATGATTTCTTTGAGTTAATCTTGTATCTTGTTACATTGCTGAAGGTGTTTATCAGCCGTAAAAATTCCTTGGAAGAATTTTGTGGATCACTTATGTACACAATCACATCATCTGCAAATAGAGATAGTTTCACTTCTTCTTTTTCACTTTGTATCTCCTTAATCTCTTTTTGTTCTCTTATTGCTTTAACTAAAACTTTGAGAATTATATTCAATAGATAAAAGGAGAGAAGACATCCTTGTGAAGTTCCTGATTTCAGTGGGATTGCTTTGAGTTTTTCTCCATTAAATTTGATGCTGGCTTTCAGCTTCTTGTAGATCATCTTTATTATATTGAGATACTGTCCCTGTGTTCCTGATCTCTCTAGAGCTTTTATCATAAAGAAGTGTTGAATTTTGTCAATGGCTTTTTCAGCATCTAAGGATATGATCATGTGGTTTTGTTCCTTTAGTTTGTTTAAATGATCGATAATGTTTACAGTATTTTGTATGTTAAACCAACCTTGCATTTCTGGGATGAAGCCTTCATGTTCAGGGTGGATGATATTTTTCATGTGCTGTTGTGTACGCTTTTACAAAATTTTGTTGAGCATTTTAGCATCAATATTCATGATGGAAACTGGTCTGTTATTCTCATTCTTTGTTGTGTCTTTTTGTGGCTTTGGTAATAGGGTAATTGTGGCCTCATAAAAGGAATTCGGAAATATTCATTCAGTTTCTACTGTTTGAAATAGTTTGAGGAGTAATGCTAATAATTCTTCTTTGAATGTGTGGTAGAATTCTACACTGAAACCATCTGGACCTGAGCTTATGTTTTTGGGAGGCTTTTAATGATGGCTTCAATTTCCTTAAGGGTTATAGGCCTGTTTAGGTAATTAATCTGTTCATTTAATTTTTGGTAAATGATACCTGTCCAGAAAGTTGTCCATTTCTTCTAGGTTTTTCATTTTTGTGAAATATATATTTTCAAAATATGATCTGCTAATTCTCCTGTTTTCCTGGGGCTTCATTGTTATGTCCCCCTTTTCATTTCTGATTTTGTTGATTTGGATACTCTCTTTCTGCTTTTGATTTGTTTGGCAAGGGTTTATCTATCTTGTTGACTTTCTCAAAGAACCAACTCTTTGACTCATTGATTCTTTGTATTGTTCTTTTTGTGTCAGTTGTATTGATTTCAGCTCTAAATTTGATTATTTGCTGCCATCTACTCCTTCTAGGTGAGTTTGCTTCTAATTGTTCTAGGCTTTCAGCTGAGCTGTTAGTTCTCTAGTGTGGGATTTCTCTAGGCTTTTCATATAGGCATCTGGTGCTATGAATTTTCCTCTTAAGACTGCTTTCATTGAGTCCCACAAGTCTGGGTACATTGTGGATTCATTTTCATTAAATTCTATGATGATTTTGATTTCTTTCTTAATTTCTTCCTTGACCCAGTGGTGGGTCAGCTGAGTGATGTTTAGTTTTCATGAGTTGGTAGGCTTTCTTTGATTTTTGATGTTGTTGAATTCTAACATTAAACCCCAGTGATCTGACATGTTACAAGGGATTTCATTTTTTGTTTCTGTTGATAGTTGCTTTATGACCAATTATGTGGTCAGTTTTATAGAAAGTTCCATGAGGAGCAGAGAAATATGTATATTCCTTTGCATTTGGGTGGAAGCTTCTGTAGATATCTATTAAATCTATTTGCATCAAGACCTCAGTTAGACTCCTTATTTCTCTGTTGAGTCTCTGTCTGGCTGACCTATCCAGGGGTGAAAGTGGGGTATTGAAGTCTCCCACTATTAGCGTGTGAGAACTGATGTAGGATTTGAGCTATAGTGGTGTTGCTTTACGTAGTTAGGTGCCTATATATTAGGGGCATAAATATTCAGGATTGAAATCTCCCATTGAACAATTCTTGTGATGAGTAAGTAATGACCAACTTGTTCCCTTTTAATTGCTTTTAGCTTAAAGTCTACTTTGTGAGATATTAGAATGGCAACCACAGCTTGTATTTTATAACCATTTGACTGGAAAATCTTTTCCCAACCCTTTACTGTGAGCCTGTGTTTGTCTTTGTGGTTGAGGTGTGTTTCTTGTAGGCAGCAGAAGGATGATTTCTGTTGTTGTATCCATCTTGTTAGTGTATGTCTTTTTATAGGTGAGTTGAGTCCAGTGTTATTAAGGGATATTAGTGACCACTGATTTTTATTTCCTGCTATTTTGGGTCATAACTTGTTTGTATTTCCTTTCTCTAGGGTATTCTTCTGTGGGATTATTGATTGTGGCTTCATGGGTGTATCTGGGGTCCTTAGGTTGGAGTTTTCCCTTTAATACTCTCTGTAGTGCTAGATTGGTAGATAGGTATTGTTTCAGTCTGACTTTGTCATAAAATGTTGTGTTTACTCCATCTATGGTGATTTATAATTTTGTAGGGTATGGTATTCTAGTTGGGCACCCATGCTCTTTTAGCATCTGTATAACTTCTGACCAAGCCCTCCTAGGTTTCATCATTTCCATTGAATAGTCAGGTGTTATTCTGATGGTTCTACCTTTATAGGTATTTTGGCTCTTTTCTTTTGCAGCTCTTCAAATTTTTTCTTTGTTCTGTATGTTTTGTGGCTTGATTATTATGTGACGTGCTGACATTTTTTGGGGGTAATATCTATATGGTTATTTGTAAGCTTCTTTTATCTTTATAGGCATTTCCTTCTTCAATTTAGGACAGTTTTCTTCTATGATTGTATTGAATGCATTATCTGTGCCTTTCAGCTCATATTCTTCTCCTTCTTCTATTACTATTATTCTCAAATTAGGTCTTTTCATGGTGTCCCAGATTTCCTGAACATTTTGTGTTATGGCTTTTTTGGTTTTAGTATTTTATTTGACTTATACATCTATCTCAGCTACTGAGTCTTCCACTTCAGAGATTCTATCTTCCATCTCTTGAACTCTGTTGGTTATGCTTGTATCTGTAGTTCTAGCTCTTTCTTCAGGTTCTCTATTTCCATCTTTACCTCATTTTGTGCCCCTTTTATTCCTTCCATTTCAGTTTTGAGTTCCTGGCATATTTCTTTGATTTCTTAGTTTACCTTTTCTTGGTTTTCTTTCAAAGATTTGTTCATCTCTTCCAATTTATTTTTGAATATTCTTTTATTTCTTTAAGGGAATTTTTCAGATCTTATTTGAGGGCTTCAATGATCTTCATAAAGTTATATTTGGTATTGCTTCCTTCTGCTTCCTCTTCATTGCTCTGTTGAGGTCTTGTAGTTGTAGAACCACCACTTTCTTCTGGAGTTACCTTGTTGTTCTTCATATTATTATATGTATTTTTTCTCTGGTGTCTGCCCATGGCATCAGTGGTTCACCAGTAGTTGGCTCCTGGTCAGTTTTGGCAAGATGACTTGTGTGTCTCCTGTCACCTCTGAGCAAGTGGTCTGCTCAATCTCTGACTCTGCTCTGGTCTGGGATCTCAATTTCAAGTCCTCAGTCCTCTGCCAATTAAGTTGGAGACATGGTGGCTGTGCTAGTTCCCTTGTTTTAGTAGCAGCTGGAGGAGCCCTCACAGCCAAAGTTTATTCCTACCTGCTAAGGAGTGTATGTAGTCACACAACACAGACAAAACCTGGTCCCGGAACACAACTTTTCTAGGCATAGATTGGGATTTAGGCCTTTACGTTTTTTCATATGTTGAATCATCCCTGCATTTCTGGGATGAAGCCTACTTGGACATGGTGGATGATACTTTTTATATATTGTGTATAAAGTTTGCCAATTTTTTGAGAGTTTTAGCATTAATATTCATGAGCAAAATTGGTCTGTAGTTCTCCTTTTTGTTATGTCTTTGAATGGCTTGGGTATTAGGATAATTGTGGCCTCATAAAAGGAATTTTGCAATATTCTTTCAGTTTTTACTGTGTAAAATACTTTGAGGAGTAATGGTGGTAATTCTTCTTTGAATGTGTTGCAGAATTCTTCACTGAAGCCAACTGGACCTGGGCTTTTTGTTTTTGGGAGGGTTTTAATGACAGCTCCAATTTCTTTTATGGTTATAGTTCTGTTTAGGTAATTAATCTTTTTTGTTTAATTTTGGTAAATGGTACCTGTTCAGAAAGCTGTGCATTTCTTCTAGGTTTTTCATTTTTGTCGAATATAGATTTTCAAAATATGATATGATAATTCTCTGCATTTCCTGAGCGCCTATTTTTATGTCCCCTTTTCATTTCTGGTTTCGTTGGTTTGGATACTCTCTTTCTGCTTTTTGATTAGTTTGGATAAGGGTTTATCTATCTTGTTGACTTTCTCAAAAGACCATGGGCTTCTGGTTTTCTATGTAATTGAAATGATGTTTCATATAATTAAATGTGCCATATTTTAAAAATTTATGAACTAAAAGTAAATATGTTTAATATTTATATGTAGAAAATTAAAAAATCATGTCTAATGTGCCAGGCTAAGCTTTTCACACTTTATCTAAACATATGTAAAATAATGGCCAATTATATGACTACACTTAAATTGTCTATTAAAACTACAAGGCTTTTCTCATAATTTTTCCTAAAAAGTACTTGAACCTTGTAAAATTTGCATGGTTTTGTGTAGAGTTCTTGGTTGCCATTGCAGACAACATAAATATACCAGAAATTTTGTGATATATTTTATTTTTGGTTTATAGACTTTATGATGCTGACCATAAATTTCCTATGCATACAACTGTAAGTATTTTGAAATTCACTTAAAAATATTATTTTACCCTGTTACTTGTGATTTGTTATTTTTGGCAAGTACTCCATGACTCAAGGGAAAACAGAGAAAATGGCAGACATTATTTTTTTCATCAGATGACTCTTCTTTGTCTTCTTCATTCTTGCACAGCTCCCTTAGGAATTGTTCAAGTTCTTTACATGAGTGAAAATATACTGGTAGTAATACAAGCTTGCTTTCCGGGAGTGTAACAAATAAAATACTGGGATTGGGTTCCCCTGGAAATTTTGATTATGTATTTAATGTGTCTGATTTTGTAGTATTTTCTCAATACTGCCTGTGTGCTGAAGTTGAAAGGCATTAATTTCAGGAAAACCTGCAGTTTAATCTGAAGTGATAGTTCAGTGAAATGCTCAGATAGAGTGAAATCAACCCTGACTATCATATTCTCAGAGTGACAAGGGTACTCATTCTGAGAAAACAGGACTCATGGGCTGAAATTTCGTCCCCAATCTACAAAGGCACTTCAGAGGAGAGAAGTAAATCTCAAGCCTGTCCAAACAGCCTGCACCTGCTTCTGCTTCCCAAGTACTGGTATTAAAGGCGTGTGCCACCAGGCCTGGCCAGTTTCTCAACTCTTTATGAAGTTAGAATTACCTGATTCCAAGCCAGATAAAGACATATAAATGAAGTTACATAAATTGTCATTTTAATTACTATTTTTTTTGTCATTTCACTCTAAACACTTCTTATTGTACACTCTCTTATCCCCTACCAAACTATCCTGTTCCATAGTTCCAATTAATAAATGTCTCTCTCACGTTCATTTCTGTTCATTTCGTTTTGACCCACCATGATTAACCAGAGCTACCTGTGAGACTCTGTGTTTGGAGTTATGTGTCCAAAGACACCACAAAGAAAATACATTTAAAGACAGTGATTATTCTTTTGCTAAAATCCATCCATTACTATTGTTTAGAGGTAAAGGTGGGGCCCTGTGAGCTTCTTCTTTTCCTAGACTGCTTTTGGCTAGTGCTGGTCTTGAGTGAAGCCAGCGCAGGTAAGTACATCTGCTCTGAGTACTGTTTATAATTGTTGTGTAGAATCTGAAGAATGGCAGGTCATGCCCACTTTTACTCTTCCCCTTCTTAGCTTCTCTTCCTCAATATTCCCAGACTTGTTTAGGTCTATGGCCATATACAGTGCTTATTTTCTGCATCTTGGCATCTTAGGCTATTAATGGATTGAATGACCACTGACTTCCTGAGTCACCAATTTCCTTCAAAATCCTGAGTTTCTGAAATGTCTTCCCCCAAGTCAATATTGATAATAGTGTAATTCTGGATATTTGAATGGCAGTAGTGGAGGTCAGTGAGGGAAGAATAAAAATGGCTTTTTAATGTCACTTCATTTGCATAGTTGTGGAAATGATTATCCAGCATCCCTGGAGAGCTTTCCAGAGTAAGTTACTGTGTTCAAAAGTTAGAATATTTCATATAAAGTTAGAATGTGCTGCTGGAATTTCACTTTCACTTTTAACCTTTTACTTGCATGGAACATTTTACTATGTTATTTGACTGAGCTATCCAGCTCCTTTACCTTGTAGACAACTCTGATACTCTTGAACTTGAACTTTTACTTTTTGAGTCATTATTAGTTGTATTGCATTTTTTCATTTCAGTTTGGGGTTTTTGTTCCTGAATGTTTAACTATTTAATAAATTTGTTTTTCATATTCTACAGAGTTCTTATTTCCCAGAGGCATTTCCTAGTGTTCTCTTGCTCATGATTCAGTTTGTCTCTATCTTATTTTAGTTGATTCATATGCTTTGCATGCTTCTACCTCCTTGAACATGACTAATCTCTTTTAGTTCTTTATGCTAGATATCATTTAACTCACTCCTTTTAAGGGTTACAGGTATTGTTTATGATTTGAGTCAAATGCTTTTTATCTTACTTTGAATTCATTTTGTAGATTGGATTTGAGCATCAGAATTTAGGATGTTAATTTTGCTATTGCTGTGAATTTTTAACTCATGAGGCTGGTTCCTTAAATTCAGAGGTTAGTATTCTACCCAGTCTCAAAGACCCCCCCAAAAGGCACCCAGTAACACAGTGACACCCTAAAATGCAAGCACAAAGCAAAGTTTATTTTAGCTGCAGCTAAGCCCTCCTGACTGTCACATAGCAGTGCCAGTGTAGAAGGGATTTTTTTTTTTTTTTTAAATTATGTAATCTAAGCCAGGCTTTTTAAAAAGAAGGCCAAATAAAGACCACAGAAATGCCCTTATCAGGCTGGGAAGTAGGAAGTGGGCTGTTAGAGGTTCAGAGAAACTTTTCAGGATGGGAAACTATAAACTTTTGAGCTCTCAAAATAGGTCTAGGCCTCAAGGTGGGGCAACTTTAGTATTCACAGTCAGGCAATAGTAGTTTTATGTAATGGGGTCAGGTAGTGTTATAACTCAGTTGTTCTAGATCCAGTTCTGGTCTAGGCTGGCAGCAAGCATGTGAGTAAGCTGTGTAGAGCATGTCCAGGACAGCATGACAGCTGGAGTTGTGTGGAAGACAGCTTGAGACAGAGTGGGAGGGACGGTCCGGATAGGACTGGGTCACACACTAATCATTAGAGTTTAGGGTAAAAGAAACCCTGGGCACACATGGGAGTGGGGTCGGGAATTGGGAAATAAAATAAAACCTACAGGAAACGGGGTTTAGAGGAAAAAGTAGCCGGAAGCAGGTGTGTTGGGCGGGGCTAGGGCCAGCTGCAATAAGGAACTGAGCTGAAGGAACAGGAAATTCCACCATTTCCTTTTGGGCTGGGGAAGCCCTGTGGTCCAGAACTTTGTGATGAAGACCTGACCTGGTACTGGGGACCTGAAAACTCCCCGGAGCCGCAGTCGCCGCGCGGGGCGGCCTGGGAAAGTCACTGTCAGCAGCGCAGAGGTGGGAACCGCAGCCCGGCGGCCCTGGACCCTCCCAGGTCAGAGGAGCTGCGGGGCTGGGACACGGGTGGGAAAGGGGCAGGCTGTGCTCGCTGTGGCTGCTGGAAGGACATGCTCAGCTCCCCTGGGGTTTGCACTTGGCGGCGCTGACTGCTTACGTCATTGCCTGCCCACGTACACTACGAGCTGGGTGCTTCTCTTTGAGCCCCAGGCATCCCTTAAAAGAACTCATTTGTCTCGGTTCCGTTTGTTGTTTCTCGCTTGCTTTCTCTCTTACCTGTTCTCTGTCTCTGTCTTGACTCTCTCATGTCCCCGTTTCCTCTTTTGCTCACTCCCCCCCCCCCCCACCTCTCACGCTAAACTAGTTGCACAAGGTGTGTTTTCTTCGTGGCCTGCCCGGATCAGCCCCTAGAAGTATCCGGATTTCTGCAGCTTTATCCTTAGAGACACAGCTTTCAGTATTCTGTTTTCACCATCTTTTAGTTGTCGGTAACTTCGAATTCCATGGGTATCGTCATTATTTTTACTTACTTTATAGTGACCAGACTATTCTGTCATAGTATAATTTATAAAATAATTTAGGAGAGCGCTTGCATTGATTGTTGTTTGCAAACAGGATTCTCCCTGCACTTGGGGGCAGTTCCAATTGTTCTTGAATTTAAATTCATGCCAGCTTATTAATTTACCTGGTTTTCCACAAGCACTTGCCACTGAGACTAGGCATCACCTGAGAGCTTTGTAGACAGTATTCAGATGAGAAGCAGTGAGATGTGATTAAACAGAAAAGATATTTTATGGTTTATACACATATGCTTCTAGGCATTAAGCAAATTTTTACCTCTCATTGGTTTCTATCTGAAATATATGCAGTCTAGGATGAAATACAGAATTCAGAAATACATCTTCATATGCTGTGTTTTTAAGTTTCTCCTTAGGCCTATACACACCCAACATGCATGCTGTGAAAGTATATCAAGCCATACTATTGTGTAGTTAGCAAATACACTTTAAAAAAATTATAAAGCAGATTATGAATATTACTGATCACTCACCTGTATCAGAAAAATGTCTTTTCTATTAAAGAAAAGCATTCTGTCATGCACATGTGTTGTTTTTTATACTCAGGGTTTTTTGACATTAAGTGCTGTCATCTTGGACTTATTGTAGGAAGAGTAGGAATGCCTAGACCCTATTCACAGGGCATATTGCAGAGGTGTCCTGTTGGAGAACTGTAGCAGTGTGAATTCTGAGAGTGAGAATAGTTTTCTTGGCAGTCTCCCTTGCTCCTGTTCAGGCTTCCTGAGCAAACTATTCTGCATGTGTGTGAGCTGTGTATGAATGAGTCTCACACTGCACAGAGGAAAGTGAAATCCTTAGAGAAAGAAATATCTTTTATGATATTTTCTCTGTCCTTTATGTATTTACATTTTCACAGATGTAAGCATCTTAATGTTTTGCTACTTGAAAAGTTTGGAGCTTTTGGAAGAATCTCTTTGTCCAATGTACTCTCATGACGTTGGCCAGTCCTGGTCACTTGAATCAGAGCATGACCCCTGTATGGAGGAGAGATAGTAGCAAGGGATCCAGGTGTGTTAGAGAAATTGAGAAGGTGGTGAAGAGATGGGGAAGGGCTCAAGTGACAGTAGAAATGACACAATAGTGTTTTGAGTTTTTTTTTTTTTTGCCACATTCTGTTTAATTCTAAATGATTCTAGAGATTTCCAGTGAGAATAATTTCAATATTTTTGTATTATAGGTGTTTCAAGACTTATCGACTTTGCGTGGGTTTGATGTTGTCCCTTGTAGTAACAACTTTCTGTGTCCTGCCTAACTGGTCCAGGAGACATTTATTCTCAAATAATCACATAAAGGCTTATAATAAGCACAAGCTTTTTTGTCTATAACTCAGGCTTATTACTTGTTAACAGTTTTGTTTCTTGTTTTTTAGTTTTTTAACATATGGCCATTGATTTCATGTGCAAAAGCACATATACTCTAAAAGGAACCCTGAGGAAAGTTTTTTTTTTTTTTTCATTTTTTTATTTATAAAACAAAGTCTTTTTTATCCATGTATCCCCTTGGTCCTCCTCCCTTCCCCCTCTCAGTTCCTCCCAGTCAGCCTTCAGCCTTCAGCCTTCAGCCTCCCTCCTCCCCAATCCCCCATTTCCTCCTCAGAAAGGGCTAGAAGTCCCAAAGTGGATCAGCTTAGCATCCACTCCAGGCAAGTTTGATTTCCTCATCCTAACATCAAGACTTGGATAGGTGTTTCTCTGGAGGGACTCAGTTGTGCCAGTCCATGCATAAAAACAGTCTAATCCTTCCCCTTGAGGCTCCACATACTGCCCATGTCAGTGGACAGTTGCCTGTCCTTGCAGGGCCTCCTTCCTTTTCCTGATGGTTCCCAGTGTCTGTTCTTGATTCATTGAGCTCCCTAGAGCTCCAGCCAGCCATCACTGTGAGAGTTTTCCTTATAATCTATATCCTCTTATTCATATAGACTCTCCTTCCCTGCTCTCAGCTGGACCAGGAACTCAGCCCAGAGCTCAGCCATGTATCCCTGCCTCTATCTCTATTCATTGTTGGATGTAAGTTCTGTGATGGCACTTAGGGTTCCTGTTCATTTGATTATAGAGAAAGTTAAGTCTAGGCAACACCTTCACTATTGGTTGGAGACTTAGCCAGGAACATCTTGTACATTCTTGTAGGTTTCCCTAGCACCTAGTCTTTTTCCAACCCCACATTGGCTTCCTCTATTAAGATCACTATCTCTGTTTATTTCTCCCCCTCCTTGTTGTTCATCTCACTCAATCATCTCTTTCTCTCATGATTTTTAACCCCTTATCTCCCAATAGCTAAGGAGATCTCAATTTTCTCTTTTTAGGAGAATCCCTGGATTTCTCTCTTTTAAGTCCTTTTAGTCTCAAAATGTTCTGGGTTTGTGGTTTGCAGCTTGGGTATTGTTTGCTTTTGGTCTAAAGTCCACTAATGAGTGAGTACATCCCCTGCTCATCTTTCTGGGCTTGTGAGTCCTCGCTTAGGAGGGCATTCTCCAGATCCATCCATTTGCCTGCAAATTTTGTCTTTTTTCCCCCCTGCTGAGTAGTACTCCATTGTGTAGCTGTACCACAGTTTGTTAATCCATTCTTCAGTTGAGGGACATCTAGGTTGTTTCCAGGTTCTTGCTATCAAGATTAATGCTGCTATGAACATAGTTGAGCTAATACCTTTGGAATGTGACTGTGCATCTTTAGAGTATACACCCAGAAGTGGTATTGCTGGGTCCTTGGGGAGATTGATTCCCAGTTTTCTGAGAAACTGTCATACTGCATTCCAGAGTGGCTGAACTAGTTTACACTCCCACCGATAATGGAGGAGTGTTCCCCTTCCTCAGCATCCTGTCCAGAATAGGCTGTCATCTGCAATATTAATCTTAGCCATTCTGACAGGAGTAAGGTGATATCTCAAAGTTGTTTTGATTTGCATTTCTCTGATAGCTAAGGAAGCTGAACACTTTTTCGAGTGTCTTTCAGCTATTTGTAATTTTTCTGCTGAGAATTCCCTTTTTAGTTCTGAACCCCATTTCTTTTTTTTTTTTTTTTAAACTTTTTTATTTATTTTCCTTGGTGTTTGCCTGGACTGGAACTACAGACAGTTGTGAGCTGCCATGTGGGTGCTGGGAATCAAACTCAGGTCCTCTGGAAGAGCAGTCAGTGCTCTTAACTGCTGAGCCATTCTCCAGCCCCTCTGAACCCCATTTCTTAATTGGGTTATTTAGAGCTTTGGACTCTGGTTTCTTGAGTTCTTTATATATTTTAGAGATCAGTCCTCTCTCACTTTAGGGTAGCAGAAATCTTTTCCCATTCTGTAGGCTGTTGTTTTTGTCTTATTGACTGTGCCTTAAGGAAGCTTCTCAGTTTCAGGAGTTCTCACTTACGGATTTAACGGTTTGTTGAGTATTGGTTTTAGTTTCTTTTTGAATGTCTGGTAGAATTCTTTTGTGAAACCATCTGGTCCTGGGCTTTTTTTTTTTTTTTTTTTTGGGTTACTTTTAATAACAGCTTCTAATTTCTTTGGGGTTGTAGATCTGTTTAGGTCATTTAGCTGATCTTGATTTAATTTTGGTAAGTGGTACCTGTCCAGAAACCTGTGCATTTCTTTTAGGTTTTCCATTTTAGTAAACTATAGATTTTCAAAGTATGACCTGATAATTCTCTGGATTTTCTAGGTGTCTGTTACTATGTCTTTCTTTTCATTTTTGATTTTTATTAATTTGGAATCTCTCTCTCTCTCTCTGCCTTTGGGTTAGATTGGATAAGGGTTTATCTATCTTGTATTTTTCAAAGAACCAACTCTTGAATTCATTGATTCTTTGTGTTGTTCTCTTTGTTTCTATTGTATTGATTTCAGCCCTAAGTTTAATTATTTCCTGCCCTCTCCTCCTTTTAGGTGAGTTTGTTTCTATTTGTTCTAAAGCCTGCAGCTGAATTGTTAGTTCTCTTGTGTGGTATTTCTCTAGGTTTTTCATATAGGCATCTAGTGCTATGAATTTTCCTTTTAAGACTGCTTTCATTGTGTTCCACAAGTTTAGATGTGTTGTGTTTTTATTTTCATTAAATTCTATGAAGTCTTTGATTTCTTTCTTAACTTCTTCCTTGACCCAGAGGTGGTTCAATGCAGAGATGTTCAGTTTCCATGAGTTTTTAGGCTTTCTATCATTTTTGATGAATTCCAACTTTAGATCATGGTGATCTGATATGATACAAGGAATTATTCCCATTTTTTTGTATCTGTTGATATTTGCTTTATGGCAAAGTATGTGATCAATTTTAGAGAAAGTTCTATGGGATCCTGAGACATATGTATATTTGTTTGTGTTGAGTAGAAACTTCTGTAAATATCTGTTAAATCCATTTGGGTTATAACATCTGTTAGACCTCTTATTTCTCTGTTGAGTTTCTGGTTGATCTAACCAAGGATGAAAGTAGGGTACTGAAGTGTCACGCGCAACCTCACCAGCAAGGAGAGCGCAACACAGGATCTTCTTTCAGCAGTTTATTTGGGACCTTTACAATCGTTCTCCCTCCTGGAAACCCCGCCCAATGACTAAATATTCTCAGGGCATCCAATCCCAATAAGCCACATGGGCACAGCTCATAGGTCCACATACGCAACAGTAAACCACGCTCCAGGCTCAAGCCAAATAAGGAGTTGTTTATCAAAAGAGAGCACTCACCTGTAGGGGGTGGAGGCCAGAAATCAGTGCCATCTTTAGGGTGCAGCAGCAGGCAGCTCTCTACAGCTCCCCCTTATTTAATAATTAATAATTAAAAAATCAAGCAAAAGCAGCAGGCAAGAGCAGAGGCGTAATCCCCATTGTGCAAGAGTACTTGTGCTATCCCTAATCCAGGTGTCATCCACTCAGACAGGGACAGACCTGTCCGGCACCCGTTTTTATGAGGACAGGATAGTGGGTGCCAACCTGTATGCAATTAGGCATGCACTTCATGAAGCCTTACCTACACAAAACCATGTGCAGTACTTAGCCTCGCAACCCATGCCAAACATTACTCTTTCAAGGCAGCAAGCCAAACATGTGGGGGCTGTCCCACCTCAATGGCGGTGAAGGCTTGAACAATCATGGCCATGCTCCTACACTGTGTAAACCTCCTTTTGCAGATGCACCACAGGCAAATCAGAAATATCAGCACCATCAAGCCAGCCAGGGCACCCATTCCCACCCATTCCTTCAGATGATTGAGGGTAGTGGACATCCATCTCGTCAGTCCTTCAGCAACTCCAGGGTCCACTCGAGTTGAATTCACAGCAACTATTGCAACTCTCAACTTCTCCATGGTCACTTCGAATTCACCTGACCAATTTCCTGTAAAATAACTTGACACAACTTTAGACAAATTTGCAGCATAGGAAAATTTTTCATACTGAATAGAAGTCACACATAGGGCCTGATACTTCCATTTACATCCCAACTGAGCCATCTGCCAGAGGACATCAACCTCCTCTTGCACCAGATCAACTCTTTGGTTAACCAACATCAGCCCGCCTTTAAGCTGGGCAGAAATGTCTCTTTGAATGTCTAAGGCATGGGCTATATTGTCAGACAAATTAAGTGTTTGAGGCATCTGGACGGTGTGACTCATAATAATGGCAGTTGTGGTGGCCCCAATTGCGGCTAGGGAAATGGCTGTAACATCAGCTGCAGTAATGCCAATATCTCTCCTAGCTCTAAACAAACTCATGGCATTAGGGCTTTGTACTGGGACAGGTACCCAGCGCGGCATGCGGGCCAAAACAGCAAATGAAAACTGAGTGGCATTCCAGCAGGTGGTATACCAACAGGTATCATTTGTACACCTGGAGGACTCCTCTTGACTAACTATAAAGATAAAGGAAGAAGTCACACACACAGGAGAAGGCAAAATAGCCAATGTCCTATAATTCTTTTGGAACTTACAATCTAACTCCATCAGATCCTCATGATAGGGCGGTACAGCAATAGATCTCGAATTACCATAGTGTTCCGTCCAATAGGAGCCGAGGGACGAATTGCATTGAAACCGACCAACGCCATGATTCCCTCCTCTCACCATGGCCAACACTTCCGCATTCAAACAGCTGCCATTAATGCCACATAGCATCCAATTATCATAAGGGTTGGAGGGAGCAAAAGTAAACGGATGCTGTTTAGTAAAATTCTTCCCTACATAAGTAGCATTAATGTGCATATTAATATAGGGGGAAAAGGTAAACAAGCCATGCATGTCCACCTAGGCTGATGAATAGGACTGGCATCCAGTCCAGGACTAATCTTTGCCTTCAAAATCAGCGTGACAATAGGGGGCCCATTTTGGCTGCCTGGGTGGCAGGGCAGAATCATTAGGAAAGGAGCCTCTCACTGGCCATACACCCGTGAACCAAGAGGCATTCAATACTGTGCTTGCACTTGCTTGTCTCTGAGGATGGCCAAACCATCCCGCAGTCTGATTATACAGCAAAATGCATGGGGAAAGCTGTGAGCGGTTGGTAACAATTTGAAAACATAGGGAACCTTTCAAAGTAAAGTTCCTACTTTCCCCCAAGCTAGCTCTTTCAGAATCATAAGGATCATAAAGTAATTCTAACTCCCTATTGGTGATAAACAACCGTGGAAAAAGATGGGCATCATGCTGTATGGGCAGAGGTTTCGGGAACACCAACAGTATCCCCCATCTGAGCTCCGTCTTCCCCTGTTGACATCGCAGGAGCATCATCAGGGCTATCACCAGCATCCTCTGTGGCCTTGCCAGCATCATACTTGTCATTTTGGATCTTCCTGGTTAGCCATTCTGGTACCCACACTGGATCTTGCCAGTCCTGAGGAAAGAGACAAACAGAACCTCTTGCCCATGTAAACACTGGATCAGGACCATGCCAGTGGCCTGTGAAAATATCCTTCCATTTCACCATGCCTCTGTGGCTAGGGGTGAGAGTCAGATGTCTATCTGCCGCGGAGCGGCCATCAACATCCAAATTTAAAAAATTAAGGATAAACAGAGCTATAGATAGTCTTTCTTTAGGAGTGCGGCCGTGGCCTATTCCCCGTTTTTGTTTTTGTAAGCATTCCTTCAGCATGCGATGAGCACATTCCACTATGCCTTGTCCCTGTGGATTGTAAGGCAATCCATGAGTTACTTGTACATCCATTTGTCTGCAGAATACAGTAAAGTGTGTTCCAGTATAAGCAGGGCCATTGTCAGTTTTTACCTGCAGGGGCTTTCCCCAAGCTGCCCAGACCTCTAGGCAGTGCTCAATGACATTGCCTCCCTTCTCTCCTGACATGGCAGTGGCATGCAAGATACCAGAGCACGTATCTACAGAAACATGTACATACTTTAAAGAGCCAAATTCAGAAATGTGAGTAACATCCATTTGCCATACTTTTAATGGCAAGATCCCTCTGAGATTAACACCTAGGGACGGTGGGTGGTGATACACCACACATTGAGCATAATCCAAAACTATTTGACGTGCCTCAGCTCTGGATATCTGAAACTTTTGTTGTAAGGTCTTAGTATTTACTTGATACAGCTGGTGAAATTCTTGAGCTTTGACTACAGGAGAGGTTAGGAATATCCAGTCCTGTCTAGTGCACATTTCCACCTTGGCATTGCCTTCACCGAGTGGACTGGGAAGGCCAGTATGTGCACGGATGTGCTGAGGAAAAAACCTCTCCTTACGCTGCAAAATCAAGTCTTGCAAGTGGTTAAATAGGACAGCAACCGTACTGGATGATTTGATTGGTCCTGCCACTTCAAGCACCTTTAAAGCATTAACCACATAGGCTGAGTCAGATATCAAGTTAAAGGCAAACTGGCATTCTTTAAACACCTCACATACTATTTGAAGTTCCACTACCTGAGGAGTACCAGGAGTAAATTGATGTTGAACTGGTTGTTTGCCTTGTACCATATAGGCACCTTCTCCTGTTTTCAAGCCATCAGTGAATACATTGACAGCTACTGCCAACGGCTCTGTGGCGGTGACCTTGAGAAAAATTATGGGGTGCTCCTTAAAAAATGTCATAAGAGGATGTTGTGGGTAATGACTATCTATTTTTCCAGCAAAGGTACAGTGAAGAACTGCCCAATCATCAACAACAGCTCACAGGGAGTTAACCTGTGCTGCTGTGTATGGCACAATTATTACGGCTGGCGCATGCCCAAAATACTGAATGGACTGTTGGATGCCATTCTGAGCTAAATCAGCTACTGCTGTAGGGTAATGTTCTATACTTTTATTAGGCGATACCTTTGGGTGTATCCACAACAGTGGACCTGATTGCCATCGTACCCCTGTGGGTTGTCTGAACGTGGGTAAAAGACATAGGGCAAAATCTTTTCCTTCCTCTATCCTCTTTAGGCAGGCATCCTGCAACCTCTGTTCAACTACCTGCAGTGCTTTTCTGGCTTCCACTGTCATCACTCGTGGGGAGTCTAAAGCCGACTCTCCTTTCAGAATGTCATAAAGGGGTTTCAATTCATAATTTGCAATTCTAAGATATCCTCTAATCCAATTAATATCTCTAAGCAGCTTCTGATAATCATTTAAAGTTTTTAATCCATCTTTTCTAATCTCCACCTTTTGAGGCTTAACATTCCTTGACATTATCCTGGCTCCCAAATATTCTACTACAGACCTCTTTTGCACCTTCTCAGGGTCAATAATTAGGCCTCAAATTTCCAAGCTTTTCACTAACAGCATATATGCTCTCTCAACCTCCTCTTCCCTCCTTCCTGCTAGGAGAACATCATCCATGTAGTGTAGGCACTTAATCGAGGGAAAAGTTTTATGAACTGGCTCTAAAGCCTGCCCCACAAATAACTGACATATGGTAGGGCTGTTAGCCATGCCTTGAGGTAACACTACCCATTCAAATCTCTGATCAGGCTCTTCATAATTGCGGGAGGGAATGGTAAAGGCAAATCTTTAACTATCTGGATCGTGTAGGGGAATTGAAAAGAAACAATCTTGTATATCTACAACTATAATGTGCCACTGTGATGGTATGGCGGTCAACAAAGGGAGACCCCATTGCATGGGGCCCATAATCTGAATTTGATCATTAATTGCTCTTAAATCATGTAGTAGACGCCACTTCCCAGATTTCTTTTTAATTACAAAAATCGAAGTGTTCCAGGGGGGACACTGATGGCTTAATGTGTTCCAAATTTAGTTGTCCTTGCACTAGGTCTTTAGCTGCTTGCAGTTTTTCTAAAGTAAGGGGCCACTGAGGGACCCATACCGGTTCCTTAGTTTTCCATGCAATGGGAATACCATCCTCAGTGGCCCCTAGGAAAAACCCAGTCCCTGTCTTGGCTTCCTTAATTGAGTAGGCACTGGTTCTTTTCTCCCCTGCAGGTATTTCCCAAGACCATAACCAGGGTGAAATCCTATCTCCTTCATCATGTGGGAAGAGACTGAAGAATACTCATTGCTTAACTTAAGCCCCATATCTTTTAACAGGTCTCGGCCCCATAATGAAATGGGGAGTTCTAACACATAAGGCTGCATCATGCCTGAATGCCCTTCTTTATCGGACCAGTGTAACTGTCTCACACTCATTTCTGGGGCTTGAGTATATCGTAATCCTTGTAAAGTCTGGGCAGAGGTCTGCATTGGCCATCCTGAAGGCCAGTCTTTTCTAGCAATAATGCTTCGATCTGCCCATGTATCTAGTAATCCCAGAATCTTCTTATTATCTACGGTAAGTTCCAGAACTGGCCTTTGATCTAAATCAAGGGATAAAAAGGCTAGATCAGTGCCTGTGGATCCAAAACCCTTCTGTCCTCTTTCAACAAGTACAGAAGCAAATTGGTCATGAAGACTGGGCAAAAGCAGAAGTTGGGAAACCCTATCGCCTGGGGAAATGGGCAAAATTCCTTTTGGCGATTCGACCATAATCTTCTCTGTTCCAGTATAGTCCGGGTCAACTACTCCCGGGTGGACCCGTAGTCCCCTTAGGGTGGCAGACGATCTTCCTATCAACAGGCCCATGGTGCCTGGTTCTAGGGGTCCTTTAAAGTCCGAGTCCACCAACTGCACTCTCATTCAGGGTGTCAGGACAAGTCTGGTGGTGGCACGGAGGTCCATTCCTGCTGAGCCCTTAGTGTCTCTCCTCGGTCCCTGGGATGTCACAGGGTTGGCCATTGTTCCTGATATTGGTACCTCTTCTGCTCCTCCATTGCCCCACATATTTGTGGGCCCTGAGGATGATGGCCCCATGTCCCGTTTTTTGGTCGGGCTCCTGTCTGTTCTGGATTCAAGGGCTGTCCTCTTTTGTCTTTCACTGATCGACACTCACTGGCCCAGTGCTTCCCTTTTTTGCACCTCCGGCACATCACTGGCTGAGCTTGGCGTGTTCCCATGGGCCCTGTCCTATTTCCTGGCTCAGGGCAGTCCTGCTTAAGATGCCCCACCCTGCCACACTGGAAACAGGCGTTGGCACTGTTCCGAGTTACTCTTTTATTTTGAGTGAGTTGCACTACTGCAGCTGCTAAACCAGCATTGGTTAATGGCCCACCTAGTTCCTGGCACAGCTTCATCCAGGCCTCAATCCCTTTGTTCTTGTATGGGGTAATAGCATCTCGGCACTCCTTAGTACATTGTTCATATACAAGTTGCTTAGTTAAGGGCATAGCAGTATCGGGGTCCCCAAAAATCCTGCCTGCCGCCTCGACCATCCTAGCCACAAAATCAGAAAATGGCTCGGTCAGACCCTGCAATATCTTTGTCAAATTACCACTAACTTCCCCTTTATTGGGCAGGGCCTTCCATGCTTTGATGCCAATATTATTAACCTGTTCATAGACCTGAATGGGATATCCAGGTTTCTGATTGGCAAAACGACCTAGGCCGATCAGCATGTCCCGATCCCAGGCAGGATTGCCTGCTGCCTGGTTAGCCGGCAGCCTCCTCATTTGCAAATTTAATCAAGAAGGCTCTCCAGTCTAAATATTGGCCAGGACTTAAGCAGGCACGAGCGAGACCATTCCAGTCACTGGGTGTCATGCAGTGCCTGTTCAAGGCTTCCACTTGAGCTATGGTAAATGAGGCAGAAATGTCATATGTCCTAACCGACTCTGCCAGGGACTTTATCACCTTAAAGTCCAAAGGCTCCTCATAACGGTTACCTTGAGGGTCTTGAAGAACTGAACATGCAGGATCGAGCGCTGACCTAACTACCCCCATATGCATGGGGCAAAGGAGCAGCCCAAGCCACCCTCCCCTCCACTATATGGTGGGGGCGCAGAGGGCTCCAGTCAGTGCGCTAAGACGAAGCTTGAAGCTTCATCATCCGGGGCGGCTGTCTTTTCCTTCCCCCCTGTATTTTTTATTTTCACTTCCCTTACAGCTTTTAGGAGGGCCTGCCTCTCGTCTTCGGCTTCATCAGAATCAGTGGTTTCCAAAGACTCTAGTTCTGCAAGATCTGGATATAAAGTTCCTCCCTTCCTAGAACCTCGCTCACTGGCGATTTTCTCTGACCTTTCTTCCTGTAGCTGTTCTAAGGCGGCCTGTCCACTTTCTACTGCCTCACTGCATTGTTCGTCCTCAAGGCAGCTGCGGATCAACTTCCAAACTGGACTAACCCCTGCTTTAAGGGTCCCTTGTTCATGGGCAAAGTCTAAGTCCCTTCCTAACTTCCCCCAGGAGGGTACCATGAGACTACCAGAAACTGCAAACCATGGTGCGATAACATTGTAGTCTTCCAAAAATCTCTTCAAGGTGTCTTTCCTTAACTTCAGGCCTTTTGAGCGAAGGAGCTCCTTAAGAGCCCAAAAAATTGGGTGTAAGGGTGAAGCGCCCATTCTTTTATAACTTTTCTTTCTTATCTTAAAAATCTTTTCGGAGCCTTTACCAAACAGCCCCAGCTTTGTTTCACTTTCACTCCGTGGAGTTCTGGAGTTCAGCTCACTCATCAATGGCTTTCTTCTGCTCCTTCCTTAGTTACAGATAGGAGCGTCTATTTTACCCCGCTTTACCATGGATCCCACCTTACTTGGGATTTACCGGTCGACCCCCTGACTGCAGAAAGTTCTGATGCCTGAAGCTCGTAGGAGTTGCTCCCCGTATGGGCCACCACTTGTCTCGTGCAACCTCGCCAGCAAGGAAAGCACAACACTCAGGATCTTCTTTCAGCAGTTTATTTGGGACCTTTACAATCATTCTCCCTCCTGGAAACCCTGCCCAATGACTAAATACTCTCAGAGCATCCAATCCCAAAAAGCCATGTAGGCACAACTCATAGGTCCACATATGCAACAGCAAACCACGCTCCAGGCTCAAGCCAAATAAGGAGTTGTTTATCAAAAGAGAGCACTCACCTGTAGGGGGTGGAGGCCAGAAATCAGTGCCATCTTTAGGGCGCAGCAGCAGGCAGCTCTCTACACTGAAGCCTCCAACTATTAGAGTGTGGTGTTTGAAATGGTGTTTAAGCTTTAGTAGTGTTTCTTTTACATATGTAGATGCCCTCATATTGGGGGCACAAATATTCAGGATTGAGATCTCATCTTGGTGGATTTTTCCTGAGATGAACAAGAAATATCTGCCCTGATCTCTTTTAATTGACTTTAGTTTGAATTCTATTTTGTTAGATATAAGATAGCTACACCAGCTTGTTTCTTGGGACCATTTGATTGGAAAATCTTTTACCAACCCTGTATTGTGAGCCTGTGTTTGTCTTTGTCGCTGAGGTATGTTTCTTGTATGGAGCAGAAGGTTAGCTTTTGTTTTGTATCCATGGTGTTAGGGTGTGTCTTTTTATAGGTGAACTGAGTCCATTGATATAAAGGCATATTAATGACCACTGATTGTTATTTCCTGTTATCTTTGGTGGTAGCTTCTGTGTATTTCCTTTCTTTGGGCTTTTCTTCTTTGAAATTATCAATTGTTTGTGGTTTCATGGATTTATCTGGTTTCCTTAGGTTGGAGTTTTCCCTCTAGTGCTTCTGTAGGGCGGAATTTGTGGATAGGTATTGTTTAAATCTGATTTTTTCATGAAATATCTTGTTTACTCCATCTATGGTGATTGATAATTTTGTTAGGTACAGTAGTCTGGGTCAACTTACTCACACTTTTAGTGTCTGTCCAATGTCTGACCAGGACCTTCTAGCTTTCATTGTTTCCATCGAATAATCTGGTGTTATTCTGATGGGTCTCCATTTATGAGTAAATTGGCCTTTTTCTTTGTTGCTCTTAATATTTTTTGTTCTGAATGTTTTGTGGATTGATTATTATGTAGTGAGCAGTCTTTTTGGGGGAGGGGTCTACCTTATTTGGTGTTCTGTAGGCTTCTTGTATCTTCATAGGCATTTCCTTTTTTAGGTTGAGAAAGGTTTCTTTCTGGCATTCTTTTTTTTCTTCTATTCCAATTGTTCTCAGGTTTGGTCTTTTCATGGTGTCTCATATTTCCTGGACATTTTGTGTTATGGCTTTTTTGGTTTTATTGTTTCTTTTGACTGATGTACCTATTTCTTCTGTTGTATCTTCTATACCAGAGATTCTCTCGTCCATCTCTTCAATTCTGTTGGTTATGCTTGTATCTGTAGTACTAGTTTGTTTCTTGAGATTTTTAATTTCCAACTTTGTCTTGTTTTGTGCCTTGTTTATTGCTTTTATTTCAATTTTTAGTTCCTGGAATTTATATATATTGGATTTTTCTCAAGGATTGTTAATCTCTACCAATTTTTTGTTAATATTTTCTTCGATATCTTTAAGGGAATTTTCTATATCCCCTTTTAAGTCTTCTATAATCTTCATAAAGTTGTTTTTAAGGTTGATTCCTTCTGTTTCCTCATCATTGCGCTGTTCAGGTCTCAGTGTTGTAGAACCACCAGTTTTTTCTGGTGTTGCCTTGTTGTTCTCTATATTGTTATATGTATTCTTGCACTAGCATCTGCTCACTGCTTTCTTGGTTTTCTCTTAGTCAATGCTCTGTTGGCTTGTAGTCAATTGTTGGTCCAGGGTTTGTGTATCTGCAGCTGACAAAAGGTCCACTCTTAGTTGAGTCTAGTTAGCTCTCAGTCAGCTCTCTTAGTCAGCTCACTTAGTCTGCTCTCTTACTCTGCTCTGGACACAGGCTTGTGTGGGTTTATGCAACTTGTTTGGCCTTGGGATGTCCTTCCTGCTTTGAGTTCCTGGGAATTGCTGGGGGTAGGGTGTTCTCTCAGCTTTGTTTGGTTTAGGGCTAACTCTTACCCTTAAACTATCCCTTAATTCTTATACAGTTTTGTCACATGGCTTGCTACCCTTTCTCAGAGCAGCATTCTCATCTCACTTTATGTGTTTCTGTCATATCTGGTCTTTTTTTTTTCTACTACCCATTATTATATTTTTTCCTCTCACTCTACTTTCTATCTAAATCCTTGATCAATATTTACAGTGATAAATATTTATAATGTACAAATACAACATCCCATACTGCTTCCCTATATTATTTCCTTTTCAAAAATAACCCTGCATCCAATCTCCTTTGTGTAGCCTTTTGACTGGCCATTATCTATAATGTCTCGTAACCAACAGTCTAAACAAAGGAAAACATCCATAAATCATTTTTTTGGGGGGGAATGTAGGTATAGTGGTCTAATTGGGCAATTGGTAATCTTATAGAAACCCTCCCCAAATTTAAGATTATGGTCAAGTTCAGAGTGGAGTAGTCAGTGAAGCTCAATCATCTCACACCACAGCCTTGAAGCTATTCTAGATGCAGAACACAGAGGAAACTGCAACAGAGGTGCTTTGAAAACTTGGGATGATCTGGGTCATCCATTCCCATCAGAGATTCTTTTCAGCTGTATTCCTTGATCAATCCTTAATTTATAGCCTCTCATTTTCTGAGGAAATAAAAACAAAACCTCTTCTCCAAAGTAACATATCTTTTGACTTCAATCTTGTAGTCAAAGCATTTATAAAATGTATAAGTTGGATTAATCCAGCAGCTTTTATAATCAAATATCTTTTATCCTTCCTTAGCAGTGAAACAATTCAAAGACAGCATATAGTAGCCAGACTCTCTATGTATTTTCTAGTTTTATGTGACAAATATATGTGTGTGTGTTTGTGTGTTTACTTTATTTCCTTTGTAAGGACTTTATCCATTTTCTTTTCTCTCTTAAGCTTATGTATATTCTTATGTATATTTTTTAAATACACTGTGAACAGTTTACTAGGGTTTAGTTTTGTTTTGTTTCGTGTTCCCATTTGAATATGTTTTTACTGCTTATCTCTTTTACTGACCACACCCTTCATCTGCTAAGGTGTGGCTAGGATTAAAGTCTTGGGTGTGGCAATTTGGCCAGGTAGTTGCAGGAATCACATTTACCACCCCAACTCAGGGGAATTTTAGAGTCCACATTCCTACCAAGGAGAGCACTGCCACCAACTGTTCATGAACTCCATTTAAGTATTTGGCAGCAAGGACTCTTAAAAGAGCCACAGGTTTTTGCTGCTAACACTGAGTAAGAAAGCATCTTTTAATGGTTCCTCACATCTGCATGCCACTAGCAAACAGCCCTCTGAGAAATGCTGCTACTAAGAAGCCATGCTTGACTCTTTTCCCTTTTTGCTTGTCATATGCTTTTAGAAAGTGTATCATGATTTTAGGACTTTTTAGGGTTAGTCTAAATTATTCTATTTTCATATATTGTTTGGGACATATCCATTTCAAGAAATCAGTAAAGAAAAATATAAACAGTTTTGTTATTTTTCTCTATTAATGTTTCTTTTTCTCTTTCTGCATTTTTATTTCATTGGTACTTTGCAGTTTATATTTATTTCTTTTTAAATTTGAGGTATATCTTCTCTGGGTTTTCTCCTTTTCTTGTTTGGTTGTTCATAAAACTACACACTGACTTTCCTGGTAGGCACAGTAAGCTGGATTTCCACCAATACAGTCTCTGTCTTCTTCCATCTGCATTGTCTCTAGTGTTTGTTACTGTCTAACGCCTTGAGTGTGGATACTGACTGGGCAGACAGATCTCAGTGTACAGTAGCCAATCATTTTCTTCATTCATATACATGGAGCATGTGCTATTTACATTTGACTTTGTCAAAGCTTTTGGGCATTGTTACTGTTTTGGTTTATTTTTTGATTATGATATTGTTTGCATTGCACTTGTTAACTTATTGATAAAATCTGGTATTTATTGTTCTATGAAATGTTTGATAATTTCTTTGACCTGTAAGCAGTTTCTTTATCCTTTTAGATATTACCTTTTGTTTACATTTTTTCAATTGCACACAGTCAAAGTTTACCAATTCATAGTTGTGGTGATATATTGTATATCAAATAAAAATTGCCTGAAGATCAGAAGTCAGAGCCAGCCACAGACTTAACTATAGTTGATGTCAAACACTTTCAATCTTATCACTTGGAAGGTAGAGGCAGAGATCAATCTGAATCTCTGTGAGTTCAAGGCTACACTATGTGAAATTAATCCAGTCTAAAAGAGAAACAGCCAGGCAGTGGTGGCAAACACCTTTAATTCCACCTCTTGAGATCACACAGCTTTAATCCCAGCACTAGGAAAGTGAAGTGATATGGCTGGCAGAGAAAGGAATATGAGGCTGGAGGAGACAGGAGTTTGTTCCTTTGCCCTGAGCTCCCCTGAGGCTTTTCTTCTCTTTTGGCTGAGGACTCACAGAGATGCTTACAGATCTCTGCCTCTGCCTCCCAAGTGCTAGGAATAAAGATGTGTGACAGAACCTTTAAGGGTAACTCTGTGGCTGGCTCTGTCCTCTTACCTTCAGGCAATCTTTATTTGATACACAATATATCACCACAGCTGATATATTCTGTAAGTTTTTTTAATTCTGTAAGTTTTTGGAATTTTGGTGAAATTCAGGTGGCACAGCAGGTTGGATGGTTCTGGATTTCCTGGTCTTATTGCTTTAGATGTCTGCTCTTCTGCCATTGCCGTGGTGCTGTTGTTCTTGTGTGTTTGCAGGGTCATCTGAAATCACAGCTGGGGACAACTCAACCTTGCTATGTTTGTCTGTATTTTCGCTATACTCTTAAAGTATGTGTAATTTTGTAATTTGTAAATGAGGTAAATTTTCAGGAGTTTCCTTACAGAACCTATGATGTAAATCATAGTTAGTATGATTGTCATGAATTTTAGTTAGTTATATACATTTTTTAATACTCTGATTATCACAGTAATGCATTCTATTTCATGTGCAGGATTGTTTATCCCATCTTCCAGTGTCATGCCCTATTCCTTCAATGACTTCAATTTTATATTTTGTTCATTTCTTTTGTGGTTGGGTAGTTCCTTTCTTTTTTTGAAACTACATTTTTGATTGTCTATTCTTTATGTTGAATTAAAAAAATAGTAGCAAGAACAGTATGAATCTTTTTAATTGGTTGTTTTCAATAAAATAAAAACCTCAGAAGTTCTACTTTCAAATAGATATTAACTCTTCTTAAATTCTATTTGTACAATTTCTGTTCATTTTTTGTAATTAATAGCTATTGATGTTTAATGATTTCACAGTTTTATTTGCTCACCATTACTCTCTTGTCATTTTCTGTTCCATCTCTGGGTAGTTGTGTTTTCTTCCCAGTTGTTTTCATATTTCATGTATGATTTTCGGGAGGTGTGGGCTGGATAGGCAGACTGTGATATGTCAAACTGGGAAGAATTTTTTTATCCCATGTCATATGGGAAGAGTTTTTTTATCTGTCACCTCCCTTATCTCCCAGCTCTTCAAATCTTTTACCTCTTTTTTCTGTAATGTTTTCTGCAGTTTAGGTGTGGGAATATGGACTTCTCATCATAGCCTGTTCAGTAAGCAGTCTGTTGTTCTTAGTATTTATTATGAGTCTCTCAAATAAATGTTGTCCACTGAAAACAGAGTTTGCTAGACACAGGCTGAAAGTAACAGCAGGTTGTGGTGTGATCAGATTTAGTAAATGGCAGTTTGAATATTTCCGACCTTTATCAGAATTTCAATAGTGGATTATGTCCTAAGCCTTTTTTTTTGTTCCTTCTGTGGAGCCTGTTTCAGAACAAAGCAGAAGGCCTTCTGTTACCCACAAAGTAATCTTGCTACTGTGACACTGGTGAGCATTTCTTGCCTGAAAGATTGGGACTATAGCACACAGGATTCATCTGTGGGCCTGGCCATTGATAACTCTGCCTCTTTCCCCAGCCTGCTTAGCAGTTTTTGACACTATAAATGCTTCCACCAGGGAGTCAAAGATACTTTAGGCATTCATTGTGTGTGGTCTGCTGACTTTCAGCATCTTCTTTTATGTCTATTAAAAAAGTGATGGTTTTTTTGTAGTTCTGTAAGAGGTATATCAGATTTTGATTTCTCATGGATATTTGTACCTTTAAATTGCAGACTTTTTTTTAATCTAAGAGGTGCCCTTTCTTTATTATTGACATATATTATCATTTTAAATTTTTTCTATGTCCTTAGCTGTGTACTCACTGATATAATGTGTTGAGTTTGGAGGACATCCTGCTCTCTCTTGATTATAGTCAAATGATTCAAGCTATTCTTTTGAATTGTCAGGTTTAGTATTGTGTCTCATGACTTTATTATGTGAAGGTATAATTCTTTTTTTCTTATATTCTTCAGATGTTTAATAATAAACAAATGTGGTATTTAGCCACAGCCTTTCATGGATCTATTGACATCATCCTGTTTCTTCTCTTTCTGTATATATTTGGTGTCATACTGCCCTGACCAGCAAGATTTTCAACATAGACTTGAATCAGGGAGCAAGACAAATGCTGAACAAGAATAGGATGGAAATGATTGCAGGATGAAATTTGGATCCAGCTCTGAAATTTGGGACTCAGTGTGGAAAAGCACACATAGCCTTAGGTGCCTGGCATGGGGGGGTATTCACAGTCAAAAAGCTTTAGGTGCCTGGATTGAGGGGGGTTTACAGTCAAAGGGGTGTTTTGCTAGACAGAATAGGGTTACTGTGAAAGTCTATCTATTATCAGTTAGATGCCTAAAGAGTGTCACCTGCAGTCTGGGAGGAGTAAAAGGAAACCAACTGAATTCATGGCATAGCTTAAAACAATGGGGGTTCTAGCCTTCTGGCTCCTGGCATCTTACATTGATTACTTTTTGGGAATTGTAACTGTCTAGAATTCTTGGCATTAAGTCAGTTTGGATTCTGTTTCCATGTAATTTAAAGACAGTCTCTGTCTGGACCCAACCTGACAACTTGTCTGTGATTTTCTTTGTATAATGTTGTTGGGGTCACCTGCTTTAGTTATTGAGGGAAAGCTAGTGCTTGTTAATGACTTTCTTGCACTGGTTATCTCTGTGTTTAATGGAATATTACCTTTGTGGTATTATAAAATTTTTTGATCCACCTTGGGACTTCTGGCCCTTTTGGGTGAGGGGATGGGGAAGAAGGAGGCTGAAGGTTTACTGGGAGGGATAAGTAGGGGGAGCAAGGAGATACATGGATCAAAAAGCTTAGTTTTATGAATGAAAAAAAAAGAGAGAATTCCTCTTGGGTATGTCTAGTTATTAGACACTATTAGAGGAAACTTTTTCTGCTTTTGTCTCAACAGTGCTTAATGCCCTTTTTAGTTTTGTAACTCAGAAGTTTGAACTGTTCATGTATTTCTAGGAGCTTGTCTTTTTCTTCTTTAATTCTAATTTCTTTGCATTTGACCATCTACAGTTTTTTAAAAGGTAAAGCTGAAGTCATCAGCATACAGTGCAATGTCCTGGTTTTATCTCTAGTTATATTACTTGGGGATTCATTCTTTTTATTTGGCTTAGCCGAAAAATGTTCCATCTATACTTTTATTAAATCGCAGAAACAAGTCTGTGCTGTAATTTTATCAGACTCTGACTACTGTGAAAAAAAAGTTTATATCACAGCAGCAGCTATCCATGGGGCAGCCTGAGGAAAGACAACATTCAGCGGGGCATTTGTGGTAACATTAAGCATCCAGGCAACACTGGAACTTCTTCGATGAGCGGGGCTATAGTGCTGGGAAACGTATAGAAAAAAGACCAAGATTGTGATCTGTTTGCTGATCATCAGAACATGGATTCTGATATCTGCTATGAATTTCTTAATCCTGTTGGTTAATTTTAGGTCAGCTGAACTCATTCTGATGTTTTTAATTTATTTTATGGTTGCCAGGACATTTATAGTAGCACGTTCTAGTAGAGAATTTGCATCACATGTCTACAAATGTGGTAGTCTTTGTTATTATGACAATGACAAAACTTCTGGAATTTAGATTTATTTACATCTTCTAATTTCTTTATTTTGTTATTTGCCTACTCAAGAGAGTAGCTTTTCTCTATGGCATCTAGGCATTCCCAGAGAGCTTTGTAGATACCAGTCACATAAGAAATCACTGCAGGTTTAATGGAATCAGTATATTTTAGCATGCTTTTAGGCTACGGTTATAAACACTAACATTTACTAAATAAACTATTTATTCTAGTTAATTTTCCATTTGATAGTTATGCAGGCTAGGATGTATGTACAGCATTCTGACATGTGTTTTCATTTATATAGTGCTAAATATTACACCCTAGAGTCTGGAAAACTACAATATTTATTCATGCTGTCGGAGGATATTAAGCCACACCTCTTTTGAAGTTTTAAGATGCACAATAAGTTAGGACACAATTAGAATGCATCTGATAAATAATTCTCATCACTCAGCTGTATAATTAAACATTGACTCCCAACTGCTTTTTGTGTCCATGTTTCACGAAAAGCACTCTTTTTATATTATATGATAAAATTTTTTTGGTGTTATTTGGTTTTGGCTTTATTCTATTGAATAAGTACATCTTTTTTTTTTTTTGCCATGTCTGGCTCAGATCTCACCATGTGCACCAACCAACCTTGTCCCCCAAGGGATCTGCCTGCCTGTGCCTTCTGAGTGCTGAGAGTAAAGCAATGCAGGGAGATACATGGCTCCAACACTCGCTCTTGGTTTTCATTTATGATTAGTTGATGGTCAGGGCTGTAACTGTAGTCTGTTCTCAGGAGGTGGGCCCTGCTTGATCCTTCTCAGCTGGCTTTGTACAGAGATTACATGTGTTAGTATTACATTAGTCTGATTTCTGTATGTGAGAGTAGTCTTTTCTCCAGTTTCCATTGCTCCTTTTTAGGATTGCAGGAAAATGCAATGTCTTCCTCCTTAATAACTGCCGGGATATCTGGGGAATTATTATATATTTTTAAAACATCATTTACTAAATTCTAATAAGAACATGACTTTCTCAGGTACAAAGGCATTATAATAATCCTGGAGACAATTACTTACCCTTTTCTATTTTTTTGCTTCAATTGTTCCCTCCTGTGGAAACTATGGACACTAATAATCTAGATGATTAAAAAAAGCCTTTAAATCCTTTTTATGAACCCGCATTCCTCCCATCTTGAGTGCCTCTTCAATGCCCTGGACGAATTGGTCCTGGGCTGAAATTCCCTGTGCCATGGTTCCACAATCTAACTCAGCCAACTTTCATCCCTATCACTCCCCCATACCTTAATAGGCTTCTTTCCAGGCCGGGCAATCCTGCAGAGAATGATGATCACCAAGCTCTTGGACTTTCTACCCACAGGGATGCTCTTCTCTCTTGAGGAAGGGTCCTGCCCCACGTTGAGGTGCCAGTTGCCCCGACCAGCCGAACTTCAATAGGGGAGACCACCTACGAGAGAGAATGAAGGGAAGGGAGATGCCAAGAAGACAGCAGGACAAATGGGAGCCTGTTCGAGCAGCAATTTTATTCCAATTTCATACATGCTTATATAGTCCTAAAGCAGAATATGGGGAGGGGGCAGCCTTCAAACCTGCAGGAAGCTGGCTAGGGGAGGCAGGGTATTGGCAAGGTAAAAAGGTGACTGGTCTTGTTTCAGGGGAAGGTTGCTAGGTAACCTAACCATAGAATGTTCTTGTTATTCTATTCTTTAGAGCTACCTTTATGGGAGGGCTGCTAAGTAACCTAGCCACAGAATGTTCTTGTTATTCTATTCTTTAGAGTTACTTCTCTGTTACTGTTAAGAAAACCAAAACATCTATTTTACTTCAGGAGAATATCCATTCTACCTGGGAGAACATCTATTTTACTTGGGAGAATGTCTATTCTACTTGGGAGAACATGTGCTGGCTCAGTGGTTGTTTTCTCAGTAAGTTCCCATGGTTGCCTTTAGCTGGAGGCCTAGAGGCTCAAGCCAGGGTTTTGGTCCCTGACAAGAATGTAGGTATAGTGCTCTAGAGTACTTCCTGTTGATTCAGCAACTGATAATCTTATAGAAAACCTCCCAAACTTTAGGTATATGGTCAAGTTCAGAGTGGAGTATTCAGTGAAGCTCCATCAGCTTACCCAGCTGCCTTGAAGCTATTCTGGGTGCAAAACTCAGAGGAAATTGCAACAGAGTTGCTTTGAAGCCTTGGACCATCTGGGTCATCGATTTCCATCAGAGACTTTTTAGGGTGTTTTCCTTGATCAAACTTTATTTTCTTTGACCCAGAATGAATTTATAGCCTCTCATTTTTTGAGGCAAACAAAATCTGTTCTCCAAAGAAATATATCATTTGACTTCAATTTCATAGTCAAAGCATTTATAAACTGTATAGACTGGATTAATGCAGCAGCTTTTATAATCAAATGTCTTATCTTTTAGCAGCTCTTGTTCCTTCCTTGGAAGTCAAACACTTCAAAGACAACATATAGTATCCAGACTCTCTGTGTATTTTCTACCTTTTTGTGGCATATATAAATATAGCGTTTACTTTATTTCTTTTGTAAGGACTTTATCCTTTTTCTTTTCTCTCTTAAGCTAACGTATATTTTTTAAATACACTATATAGAGTTTAATGGGTTTTTTGTTTGTTTGTTTAGTTTTGTTTCTTGTTCCCATTTGAATCTGTCTTTTCTGTTTATCTCTTTTTCTGACTGCACCCTTAATATGGTAAGATGTGGCTAGGATTAAAGTCTTGGGTATGACAGTTTGGCAGAGGTAGTGGAGGGAACCAAATTTACCACCCCAACTCTGGGGAATTTTAGAGTCCACATTCCTACCAAGGAGACACTGCCACCAACTGTTCATGAACTCCATTTAAGTATTTGGCAGCAAAGACTCTTAAAATTAAGAGTCACAGGTTGGGCGCTGGAGAGATGGCTCAGAGGTTAGAGCACCGACTGTTCTGCCAGAGGTCCTGAGTTCGATTCCCAGCAACCACATGGTGGCTCACAACCATCTATGATGACAACTGGTACCATCTTCTGTATACTGTATACATAATAAATAAATCTTTAGAAAAAAAAAGAGTCACAGGTTATTTACTGCTAACACTGAGTAAAAAAGCATCTCTTAAAGGTTCCTCACATCTGCATGCCATTAGCAAACAGCCCTCTGAGAAAATGCTGCTACCAAGAAGCCATGCTTGACTCTTTTCTCTTTTTGTAAGAACAGAAACCTTACATCTGCTTCTAGAAAGTGTATCTTTTGATTTTAGGACTTTTTAGGGTTAGTCAAAATTATCCTATTGTCACATACTCTTAGGGACATAATATCCATTTCAAGAAATCAATGAAGAAAAATACAAACATATATTAGTTTGTTATTTTTATTCATTAAGTGTCTTTTTCTACATTTCCATTTGATGGGCAGTTTTTACTTTTTTCCTTTATAAATTTGAGTTATATCTTTTTTAGGTTTTCATTTTTTCTTGTGTAGTTGTTCAAGAAACCACACACAGACTTTGCTGGTGCCCTCAGTGAACTGGGTTTTTACTGACACTGTCTCTGTGTTCTTCCATTGGCATTTTCTCTTCTGTTTGTTATTGTTTAACACCTTTAGTGTGGATAATGATTGGACAGAGAAATTTCAGTGTATACAAGTTGAATATTTTCTTTATCAGTAAACACAGAGCATATGCCATTTACATGTCAGCTTTGTAAAAGCTTTTGTGCATTGTTACTTTTTTGGTTTATTTCTTGATAATATTGTTTGCTTTGCATTTTTTATTATATTGGTAAAATCTGGGTATCTGTGTATTATCCTATGAAGTATTTTATAATTTCTTTATTCTCTAGGCAGTTTCTGTATTCATTCAAATATTACCTTTTGTTTGCTTCTTTTTCAGTTGCACACAGTCAAATTTTACCAATTCATTGCTTGTGGTGATATATTATATAGCAAATAAAAATTGCCTAAAGATCAGAAGACAGGGCCAACCACAGAGTTAGCCATAGAGGTCAGGCAGTGATGTCAAACACTTTTAAACCTATCACTTGGAAGGTAGAGGCAGAGATCCATCTGAATCTCTATGAGTTTAAGACTATAGTGGGCTATGAGATTAATTCAGTCTAAAACAGAAACAGCCAGGCAGTGAGTGGTGGCACACACCTTTAATTCCAGCTCTTGAGATCACACAGCTTTAAACCCAGCACTAGGAAAGTAAAGTTTATGGCTGGGCAGAGAAGAAAATATAAGGCTAGAAAAGACAGGAGTTTGATCTTTTGTCCTGAGCTCCCCTGGGGCTTCCCTTGCTTACCTTCTGTTTTGGCTGAGGACTCCCAGCCCCACAGATCTCTGCCTCTGCCTCTCAAGTCCTGGAATAAAGATGTGTGACAGAACTTCTATGGCTATCTGTAGTCAGCTCTGTCCTCTTATCTTCAGACAATATTTGTTAGGTATACAATATATCACCACAGCTGCCTATTCTATAAGTTTTTGGCAATGTGGTGAAATTCAGGTGGTCACAGCAGGTTGGATGGTTCTGGATTTTCCAGGTCTTATTGCTTTTTGCCACTGTCCTGGTACTGCTGTTCCTATGGGTCTGCAGTGTCAGTTAAAATCACAGCTGGGGACAACTCAATTTTGCTTCGTGTCTTGGTATTTGCTCTACACTCTTAAGGTCTTTGTAATTTTGTAATTTGTAAATTATGTCAATTTTCAGGAGTCCTCTTATTGTACCTGTGATGTAAATTATAGGTAGTTTCATTGTCATGAATTTTGGTTAATCTTATACACTTTTTAATACTCTGATTATCACAGTAATGCATTCTGTTCCATATGCAGGCTTGTTTATCCAATTTTCCAGTGTCATGCTCTATTCCTTCAACAACTTCATGTTTATATTTTGTTTGTTTCTTTTATTACTGGGTAGTTCCTTTCTTTATTTGAAACTACATTTTTGATATATTACACATTTAATAAAATCTGAATATTGGGGAAGAGAACACCCAGTCAAATCCTAGGCAGACAACTCAGGAAATTCTTAAACCTTGAATACAAAGATAAAAAGCTGAGTCAGTCACACACACCTTTAATCCCAGCACAGGGAAAGCCAGGAGTGGTGACCTCCCCCTTGATTCCACAAGTCCAGAGAAAGAACTTCTTCTGTTTCTGTGAGTTCAAGGCTACACACCTTTAATCCTAACCTGGATGGGATGGAGTATATAAGGGCTTGTAGAAACCTAGAGAGAACAGAAGCAACTGGGAGGAGCAACCAGGAACCAGAAGGAGCTGAGAAAGTTGCAAGAGAACTGGGTGAGAATTGACTGTGGTGCATCCCCTCTCTGATATTTCAGCCTTCCCCCGATATTTGGCTCTAAGTCTTATTTGTGATACTACACAATAACAGTATATATCTTTTTTAATTGGTTGGTTGTTTTCAATTAAATAAAATCCTCATAGGTTCTACTTGCATATCAATATTATTAACACTTCTGAAGTTCTATTTTTACAAATTCTGTTCAGTTTTTATAATTAATAGATATTGATGTTTAATGATCTCAGAGTTTTATTTGGTCACCTTTACCCCCTTGTTATCCTCTGTTTTATCCCTGGGTAGTTGTGTTTTCTTCCGTGTTGTTTTCATATTTCATGTATGATATTTGGCAGGAGTTGGCTGGGTAGTCAGACTGTGATGTGTCAAGTCTTGTCATGTCATAGGGGAAGAGGGTTTTTTATCTGTCACCTCCCTTATCTTCCAGGTCTTCAAATCTTTTACGTCTTTTTCTGTAATATTTCCTGAAGTTTAGATGTGTAAATATGGACTTCCCATCATAGGCTGTTCAGTAAGGAGTCTGTTGTTCTCAGTATTTATTATGAGTCTATGAAATAAATGTTGTCCACTGAAAACCTAGTTTCCTAGACCCAGGCTGAAGGTAGCAGCAGGTTGTGGTTTGATCAGTGTTAGTAAAAGACAGTTTGAATATTTGTATATGTATCAGAATGTGAAAAGTGGCTTGTATTTTAAGGCTTTTTTTTTTTTTTTTCTTCTGTGGAGCCTGTTTCAGAACAAACCAGAAGGCCTTCTGTTCCCCACGAAATAATCTTGCTACTATGACACCAGGGGGCATTTCTTGCCTGAAAGATTGTGATCCAAATGTGAGCATAGCCATTGATAACTCTGCCTCCTTCCCCAGCCTGCATAGCAGTTTTTGACACTGTGAATGCTACCTCCAGGGAGTCAAAGATATTTTAGGCACTGTGAATGGATTGCTGACTTTCAGCCTCTTCTTTTTGATATATTAAAGAAATATTGATGTATTATTGTAGCTCTTTAAGAGGTTTATCAGATTGTGATTTCTCATGGGTATTTCTACCTTCAAAGTGTAGACTTTTCTTATCTAAGATGAGATAAGATTCTTTATTACTGACATATATTTTTATTTTAAAATTTTTCTGTGTACTCACTAATATAATGTGTTGAGTTTGGAGAACATCCAGCTAGATCTCTCTTAGAGTCAAAATATTCCAGCTATTCTTTTGAATTGACAGGTTTAGTATTTTGTCTCATGTCTTTATTATGTGGAGGGATATTCTTCTTTCCTCATATTTTTCAGAGAAGCAAATGTGATATTTATGTACATGCCTTTCATGGATCTATTGACATCATCCTGTTTCTTCTCTTACTTATGCTACATATTTGGTGTCTTACATTGATTAATTTTTTTGAGATTGAAACTGTCTTTCATTCTTGGCATTATATCAGCTTGAATTCTGTTTCCATGTAATTTAGAGACAGTCTCTGGCTGGGTTCAGCCTGACAATTTGTCTGTGATTTTTTTGCATGTTGTTGTTTGGGTCATCTGCCTTAGATATTGTGTGAAAGCTAGTGTTTGTTAATGCCTTTCTAGTACTGCTTATATTTGTGTTTAATGGAATATTATCTTTGTGGTATTATTAGATTTTTTTCATCCATCTTGGGACTTCTTCCCTTTTTTTCAGAGGGGATGGGGGATGGGGAGGAAGAAGGCTGAAGGCTGACCAGGAGGGGTAGGGAGGGCTAGCAAGGGGGTACATGGATAAAAAAAAAAACTTTGTTTTATAGATAGAAAAGGAGAGAAAACATGGAGTCTGATACCCGCTATGAATTTCTTAATGTTGGTTAATTTTAGGGCAGGTGAACTCATCCTGATGTTTTTAATTTATTTTGATTGCCAGGACATTTACAGTATCATGATCTCTAGTATAGAATTTGCATCCCAGGTCTAAAAACATAGTAGTCTTTGTTATTATGGTAATTACAAAGCTTCTGGAATTTAAATTCATTCACTTCTTCTAATTTCTTCATTTTATTATTTGCCTACTCGAGAGAGTAGCTTTTCCCTAAGGCATCTAGGTATTCCCAGAGAGCTTTTTAGATATTAGTCTCATAAGGACCCACTGCAGATTTAATGGAATCAGTGTAGTTTAGCATGCTTTTAGGCTACAGTTATAAACACTAACATTTACTAAACAAACTGTTTTCTCCACGTAATATTCCTTCACAGAGTTATTCAGGCTAGAACGTATGTATAGCATTCAAAAATGTGTTTTAATGTTTATAGTGCTAAGTAATCTTTGTGTGAGGTGAATCTCACAGAGAGAAGTGAAATTCTCAGAGAGGTAACATATGTTATAGCTCTGAAGTGAAATTCTCAGAGAGGTAACATATGTTATAGCTCTGAGTGGAAAGGCTTTCTCAGTGCAAGTCTTAAGAGCTCAGAGGGGAAAAGTTTGCCCAATGCAAGTGTTACAGGTCTGAAGGAATCTTGGTATCCTGCTAGTTGGGAACCAAAATGTACCACAGTCACACCAAACAACAAACTTCACACAAGTGTAGCCAAGAGTTTTCTTGTTTCAGACAGCCAATTGGTCCCAAATAGACATACAGACAGTGGCTTATATGAACTCCAAACTGTTTGTTCTGTGGCTGCGCTCATTATTAACTAGCCTTTATAGATTATCAATTTCTATTATTCTGTCTTGCCAGGAGGCCACTGGCTTACTTGTACTTTCACCACTGTTGTTCCTGTGTGGCTTCATTGAGTCTCCCTGCCTCCCCACTTCTTCTGTATCTCTGCTTAGATATCTCACTTGCCTCCAACCAGCCTTGCAATAGGACAAAAGAACTTCTTTATTAGCTAATAGCAGAAAAATGGTCACAGCACACACAAAGACCTTCCCATAACACTCTCTTTTTTGTCCGCTCAAAAGGAATGTTTTAACTTTAACATAGCAAAATTACATATAACAAAAGAGTTATCAATCAACAATTATAGTTACAACATATACTCTATTTGTATTTGGCAAAATTAAAGAAAATATTCGATCATCTGTCCTATCTGTGTGAGTCTAAAGTTTTATATCTGATTTATCTTTCATTATAACTAAGGCTAACTATAATTATAACAATCTAGTTTTTAACTTCACCAAAGCCCACAGAAAGATATTACCTAAGTAAACAGGAAATACTTTATAAGCAACTTTCAAAAGTTATAGAAATGAAAGAGATATCTGGCTGCCTGGACATTCACCCAAAGTTTCTCTACAACCATGGGCATCTTTCTTCAGGCTACAGTTCTAGAGTCTCTGGCAGACTTCTTCGTGAAGTGGTAAATTTGAAGGACTGACTGGTCTGCTAGCAAAATTTGTCAGTCATTTTCCTGTGTGTCCTGCAGATTGACAGTTTTTTTTTCTGTAAAGCAGTTACCTGAAGGACCAATTTGGCTTTTTCTTTTTCTTTTTTTCCCAAAACTTAGTCATTTTCCTATGGGGACTGCATATCTAATTTATATTGCATACTGTCAAGCAGTCCAGGTAGGTCTAGTTTCTTGCTCAAATTGCTAGCCTTTTCCACATTGTAAGGAAACTCCATAATGAGTTTCTTCAATGTTTATCATCTTTGAAATATTTGGTGTTGCTAGGAGCAGAAGTGTCTCAATGTTCAGAAAAGTCTAAGTTCTTAATACATTTTAAATGTCATATTCTATAGTCTTTGAAGTATTTGTAAATTGCCTACTTAATTGAAATATATCTTTATAGACATATAAAACTTGACATAACTTTAATTTATCATAAGTGTCCTTTAATCTGTATTCTTTAATTATGTATTACAATTTTAAATGAATTGCATGAACATAATAACTTAAAAAAGAGTAGAAATATACACACAGTATGACAAAGTTGACCTTTATTTGTATCAACAAATTCTAATTAGTATCAGTGTAAAGTATTTTGAGATCAACAGTTAATATTTGGATTAAAGCAAATTCAATAATCTTTTTTTTAAACAATCATTTTTGCATTTTAAGGGAAACATTCAAGAGATTATCTGCCAGTGACTTGGCAAGAAGCTATAGCAAACTGAGGAAAAGACAGGAGTTATAATTTGGTGGCAGTGCTTTTCACAGTGTAGTTTCCATGATGGAGAATTAGTGGGGTTTTAAGTTCTGAGTTGGACTTTTTACACTGTAGGGCTGATCTTGGTGCCATTACCTCGAGTGGCTGTATCTTGTATTTAGCACAGTTAGAGTGTCCTTAGCCTTGAGCCTGGTGGTTGCAGCTCCTCAGGTGTGGGCACTGGCCATTTCTGGGCATCAGTGGGCTTACAAAAAGTCCTTTGCCTGATATGTTCTTTGTGTTTGTACTTTTGGGAGGTGTTGATCTTTCATTTTTGTTTAATGACACATTCAGAAACACAGTGGTGTACAGCACTGTCAAAATCAGTCAGTTTTATTTCAACTCCTGTGTTTTCTTTGAGCCATGATTAGAAATAGTGAGACTCAAGTTATGGTAACTGAAGATGGTTCCTAAGTGTTTTCAGTATTGTGATACTGCATAAGATCTGGGCAATTATCTTTACAATTCTTGACATTATTTTCTCTTTATCTGTTAAGCATACTGCTGTGATTTGAAATCTACAAGCTTTCTGAAGAATCTGCTTTCTCAGCTACAGTTTCATTGATAAGCCTGAGCTGTTCACTTGTGATGCATTACCTAGATACCTGCTAAGTGAAAGGAAATGAGACAGTACCAGATATACCAGGTATTTTGGAGGTATTCAGATGAATAGAAGTGTTGAGGGGTTAAAATGACAGTGGGGATGGACTTTGGGTTTTATTGAAGACTGTAGTTAACAGCATTTTCTTTTTAAAACAGGACATGGATCTAGTTCCCTGCACATATGGAGGCTGACAGCCATCCATAACTTTAGTTTCAATACTCTGATGACCTTTTCTTTCCTTAATTCACACTATGCATAAACACAGAGCACTAACATACGCATTACCGAATAATTTAAAACATTAAATCTTTAACCATATTTTCCTCTCGCACTTTTAGCATTTTAAGTTTTCCAGGAAGTTTTTTGATGTACTTAGTTAAGGGTTGATTTTTTTGTGGATGAGAGATATGAATCTAATATCACTTGAATACACATGGATAATCATATTTCCAGCACTGAATGTTCAAAGAGTGCGCTCTCTCTCTCTCTCTCTCTCTCTCTCTCTCTCTCTCTCTCTCTCTCTCTCTCTCTCTCTCTGTTCATTTTTTATGTATTTGCCTTACTTGTATTTTTCTACCTTTTTTTCTGGGTGTCTTTGTGCTGTGTAATGTAGTACATGCTTCTTTTGTTTTTGTGTTTTTTTTTTTTTTTAATGTAGTACCACAGTGCCTTAGTCTTTTTGCTTCTGTATCATGACATATGTTCAGGTCTTGTACAATGTCCCCAGTATGACCATTTTAAGCATAATTTTGATATTTGTTATTTTCCTGTGTCCATATAATTGTTTTTATATTTGATTTTGAAAAAAATAATAAAGTCAGTATTTGCTTATCAGATTGCATCAAATCTGTTGGTAGCCATTTTGGTCCATAAAAGTAATGATGGTGCATCTTTAATATTAAGGAAATAGGCTATAAAAAGTCTAGTCTCAGAAATGATTGTTAAAAGCTCATTTGTGCTCCTTGGTGGGTGCATAATGAAGTTCCATGGCTTTGTTCACTTTCCAGTATTTCTCACTGACTAATTCCAAAGAAAAGGAGCCATTTAATAAAGTGAACTGGCCACTGGCTGTTTCTATGTGAATAGTGCACTGGCTGTATCCAGGTTCATCTGGTTTGATTCTCCTTTGCTTGGAAATTCTTCTAAAGCAAACCTCACAGATTAGTGATCAACAGTTGCATTACCTGAAGTCTTTCTATATCTTGTCTGTGCACTGTCATCCTTTTCCATAAGTGTTGGATGGGGCCTGAACACAAATTCAATTTCACTAGCACCATCCATTACTGGATCAATTGCCACTGCATTGTTATTATCAAGTTCAAGCCCAGAGTCATCAGATGTTTTGGTCCCTTTGTTACTAGGTCCCGCTTCCTGATTGTTGTGTGTGGGTGTATTACTACAGTGTGAACTGTCACAGTTACCTTCTGCTCCATTACCATTTTCAATCTGTTGTTTCTTGCCTCACTGTAATCTATTCATGGCCTGTATCTTCAGCCCTTCCTCGATGTTATTGCTCCTCTGTGCCTGCTGGTTGTTGTGCTTGTTGATCCTGGCTAACACTCTCTCTTGATGGGCTTCATATTCATCATGATTTGGATAAATTTTGCTGATGAGTGGATCAAAGTTTGGGTCTGGCCTTAGTGATCTTTTAGAAACAGGTAGGGCATTCTTTGTTGCCACTTCTGGGGGCTGTCATAATGCAATCTGCACAGAACCGATGTAAACATTCCTTTGTAGTCATGGTATTCTTCAACACATCCAAACAATTTGGGCACATTAATTCACTGTGTAGACTTGTAGGTGAAACCACAATTTCCAAGTTGTCTGTTATTGCCTCCTGAGGTGTTCCTTGTAATTCGTACAAACTGAGTTCCCATGTTTTGCTTAATGGTTGAATTCCATTTGTCTGCACAGCCTGAGACATTGTGGCACCAGCCCCAGCCTGGCTGTCCCTGAATTATGCATTATGTCGCTGAATTCTGGAGGTCAGCACTCCACCTTTGGCACTGAATACAGGCACTTGATTTAGTTGCTATGTTTTTAGAGATCGTTAAACAGAAACAACAACAACTGCCTTTTATCTCTGAGCCATGTCTTCCATGTCTTCAGGCTTCAAGTATACAACCCTATGTATTCTAGTTCTTGAAAAATGGAAGAGCAATTTTAAATGATACTTATTGTGGTGGAAATGCCCTCTGTATACTGTAAATAAAGGACTGTTTTGGCCTATGCACAGCACCGTAGAAGTTGGTAGAGAATCAGAGCACAGGCAGGTAGAAGGAGGGTGGAGTTAGTCAGTCTCTATCTGACCTCCGAAGAAGACAGACATGTAAGAAACAGGTGAGCCATGGGCTGGGCCACGTGGCGGGAAGATTAATAGTAATGGGTTGATTTAAGATGAAAGAGCTAGCTAGTAATGTGCTTGAGACATGGGCCAAACAGTATAAAGTTAATATAAGTGTCTGATTCATTTCTTTGGGGGACAAAAGCCGCCACGCAGACCAGGTTCCAAACCTCAGGAAAGGCCAAGAAGGCCAGGTACAAACCCCCGGGCCCAAGAAGGCCCAGGAAAACTTTCCACAACAATTTATCTATGCTATAATACTGTTAGAGAAATTAAATAAAATACTTAAGAGAAAAAGTTAAGTTGTGGCGTTTAAATTTTTATTCTTGTAAATTGCATGAGCAATAATATAATCAAAATTAATGAAGAGTTAGAATATTTCTTATATTCTATTTAATATATTTGTTTTGATAACAGAAAATGTTTCTACTTTATCTGAATGTATTGTCACTTATACAGTTTATTTACATATATTTCTAATTATTTTGTAGTAAAACACTATGAAATTCAAGAAATTAGTTTTTTGTGGTTTTTTATTTTATTTATTTATAGAAAATAAAGTTCTTTTTTTGCCATGTTATCTCCTTGCTCTCCCTCCCTTCCCCTCCCAATTCCTCCCTGTCTGTCCTAGCCTCCCTCTTCTCGTCCCCCCATACCTTCCCCCAAAAGTGCAAGAAGTCTCAATGTGGATCAGCTCTGCATCCACTCCAAGTAGGTCTGGTTCTTCACATAATGTCATGACTGGTTTAGATGTACCTCTGGGGAGAATGAGCTCCAAAGTGCCAGTCCAAACATAGAAACACAGTCTGACCCCTCCCCTCCGAAGCTCCACATACTGCCCATGTCAGTGGACAGCTGCACATCCTTGGAGGGCCTAGTTCCTTTTCTTGAAGGCTCTCCAGTGGCTGTTCTTAATTCAATGAGCTCCCCAGAGCATTAGCCAGTCATCACTGTGGGAGTTTTACTTATAAGCCCTATCCCCTTGCTCATATAGTCTCCTCCCTTGCTCTCAGCTGAACCAGGAGCTCAGCTCAGTGCTCAGCCATGTATCTCTGCCTCTACCTCTATTCATTGTTGGATGTAAGTTCCGTGATGGCACTTTGGGGGTCTATTCATTTGAGGATAGTGGAAGTCTTGTCTTGGCAACACCTTCTGGATTGGTTGGAGCCCTAGGCAGGGACATCCTCTAAGTTATAGGTGACCCCAGCACCTGGTCTTTTTCCAACCCTACATTGGCTTCCTTTATTATGATCTCCATCTCTTTGTTTTTCTCCCTCCTTGTTGCTCCTCTGACTCCTCTCACTCAATCTTCCCCTTCTCTCATGATCTCTTCCTACATCTTCTTGGTTGCATTTCCTTATGTTCTCAATTAGGTAAGGGGACCTTTTCTATTTTCTCTTCTTAGGGGAATCCCTGGAAATCTCTCTTAAGTTCCTTCTGATTTTTCAGGTTTTGCGTTTTGCAGCTTGTATGTTCTTTCTTTCTTCCTTTCTTTCTTTTTTATTTTGCTTTTTTCTAAAGTACACTAATGAGTGAGTACATCCCCTGCTTCTATTCCTGGGATTGTGATACCTCACTCAGGAGAATATTCTTTAAATCCATCCATTTGCCTGCAAAGTTTAGGATGTTTTTTTACTGCTAAGTAGTACTCCATTATGTAGATATACCACAGTTCGTTAATCCATTCTTCAGGGGAGGGGCATCTAGGTTGTTTCTAGGTTCTTGCTATAATGAACAATGCTGCTATGAACATATTTGAGCTAATGCCTTTGGATTGCGAATGTGAGTGTATGCCCCATAGAGGTATTGCTGGGTTCTTGGGGAGATTGATTCCCAGGTTTCTGAGGAACTGCCGTATTGCATTCCATAGTGGCTGTACTAGTTTATGCTCCAACCAAAACTGGAGTTGTGTTTCTCTTGCTCCTTAAGTTTTTGTGTTTTTGATCTTGGCCATTCTGACAGGTGTAAGGTGGTATGTCAAAGTTGTTTTGATTAGCATTTCTCTGGTGGCTGCAGATGTTCAGTAATTTTTCAAGTGCTTTTCAGCCATTTATAATTCTTATGTTGAGAATTCCCTTTTTAGTTCTGAACCCCATTTTTTAATTGCATAATATAGGGTTTGGGGCTCTAGTTTCTTGTTATTATCTGTATTGTTCATGATGATTTTAGAAAAATTCAAGTAATATGAGTGTTGTCTCATTTTGCTTTTCACAGGTGTAAATGTTTCCTATGAAGTATCTTGACTAATTACTTGATTCTAAGTGTTATTTAGAATGTTGGATATATGCAGTGATTTTTACACTTTTTACTCTAAATAAAAAAGTGAGTAAATCATTATTGAATTTTGGATTGTATAGTCTGTTCTAGAAAGGTTACAACATTGTACCTAGGTTTAGGATTTCAACTGAGCATTTTAGAGTAAAGTCATGTGAACCCAGCTTTTGACAGGATTGAACTAGTGTTCATATTTAAACAAGTTTGACAGTTGAATAATTTTCAAACACACTATTACTCATAACTTTACCATGTGAGATGTGATACTGGGATTCTGTTTGAGATCAACACATACCTGAGAAAGGTGCATTCCTGCATTTAGACCTAAAATATGTATGTTTTCTTCCCTAAAATTTTGTTGATTGATAGACTATTATATCATCCTGTTTTCACAGAGATAGAAATCAAAGTCTGAACTTTTAGAAAATTTCTTTCATTAAAATTATGTTTCAATTTTATTTTACTTATTTCCATATATTTGCCGGAAAGTATGTGCGTGTGCTGTGTATGACTCCTGCTCAGAATTCTGCAGAGAGCATTAGATCTCAAGGATTTGAGATTAAATTCTGTTTTATGGTGCAATGAGAGTTTTCTAGCAATCAAATTATATTTTCAAGAACTTTAAGACATTCCAGACTGCAAACAGGAAACAGATGTTTCAAATTTATTGATTATGGCAAATCTTTTATATGTTTCTCAGGTCTTAGAAAACATTAGAAAATCTTGGAAGAGAGAAACCTAATGGATGTCAACAATGCAGTAAGTCCTTCTGTATATTGTCTCTGAAAGAGTAACAGTATAGCATTTCTTTTTATTTCTTTGCATAATATTTTTATTTATTATTTGGTGATTCTACAATGGGTACCCTATCAAACTCAGTTATCAGCCCTCTCAATTTTATACCTACTCTTATGACCTCCCCATTTCCAAAAAAGCCCATTCATGCTGCTCATTTACTTTGTGGAACATAGTTTAAACTCCCTGTGTCTGGACCCTTAAAGAAAAGTAGTCCTTCCTCACCCATACCCCTGCCAGAGGCCATCAATGCAGAAGTAAAGCACTGTGTCATTTAGCTATGTTCTAGCCTTGAGCTCTAGTATATAATGACATCTTTTTTTTTTTTTTAATCCACTAATGAGTGAGTGCATCCCCTGTTCATCTTTCTGAGTTTGTAATACTTCACTCAGGAGAATATTCTCGAATTTCATCCATTTGCCTGTGAACATTAGGATATCATTTTTTCATTAGGGTATATACCCAATTGTGATATTGCTGGATCCTTGGGGTGATTGATTCACAGTTTTCTGAGAAACCTCCATATTGCATTCCAGAGTTTAAGCAACAAGCTTAAACTCCCACAAACAAAGGAGGAGTGTTTCCTTGCTCTGCATCCTTTCCAGCATAGGCTGTCATCTGTGTTTTTAATCTTCGCCATTCTGACAGTTGTAAAGTGGTATCTCAAAGTTGTTTTGATTTGCATGTTTCTGGTGAATAAAGTTGTTGTACATTTTTTTCAAGTGCCTTTCAGCTATTTGTAATTCTTCTGCTGAGAATTCCCATTTTAGTTCTGAACCTTATTTTTTAATTGGGTTATTTAGGGTTTTGGGCTCTAGTTTCTTGAGTTCTCTATATATTTTAGAGATCAATCCTCTGTCACTTGTAGGATTGGTCAAAAAATCTTTTCCCATTTTGTAGGCTGTCATTTTGTCTTATTGACTGTGTCCTTGGCCTTCCAGAATCTTCTCAGTTTCAGGAGGTCGCAGTTTCTGATTGTTGTGTTTAGTTTCTGTAGTACTGGTATATTTAGGAAGTGGTCACCTGTGCCAATTGATTGAAACATATTCCCCAGTTTGTTTCTATTAAGTTCAGTGTAGCTAAGTTTATGTTGGTTGTATATATATAAGTGACCCACAAAATTCTACCAGGGAACTTCTACAATTGTAAACACCTTTTACAATGTAGCAAAATACAAGATTAACTCAAATCAGTAGGCCTCCTATACACTAAAGATAAAAGGGCTGAAAAAGAAATAAGGGAAACATCACTTTTTCTAATAGCTGCAAATAGTATTAAACACTTCACTGTAACCATAACCAAAGAAGTAACAGATCTGTTTGACAAAATCACTGAAGAAAGAAATTGAAGTGGATGTGAGAAAATGGGAATATCTCTCATATTTCTGGATAGGTAGGATCAACATAGTGAAAATAGCAATTCTACCAAAAGCAATCTACAAATTCAATGCAATTCATATCAAAATCCCAACACTATTTTTTATAGACCTTGAAAGAACAATACTCAATTTCATTTGGAATAACAGGAAAGCCAGGATTGCCAAGGCAGTTTTCCAAAATAAAAGAAGTTCAGGAGGCATCACCATCCCCAACTTCAAATTATACTAATGAGCTACAGTAATACAAACAGACTTGTGGCTCAGTAGAATCAAATAAAAGACCCTGACATTTACCCATACACATATGAAAAACTGATTTTTGACAAAGTAGCCAAATCCTTCAATGGAAAAAAGATTGTATCTTCAACAAATGGTGTTTGCATAACTGGGCAGTAGTGTGTAGAAAAATGCAAATAGATCCAAACTTATCACCCTGCACAAAACTCACACCCAAGTGAATTATAGCATTTCTTTAAAACTGTCATTTAAAAATTACCACGCTTCATCTTTATCTAATGTCTCTAATTCTTTGTAAGTCATTTTAAACTATGAAATAATTTGTCAAACAATGTGTGGTAAATAGTGGGTTTTCCATTTTAGGATCTGTTATCATTCAAGGATGTGGTTGTGGACCTCTCACAGGAAGAATGGGAATGTCTAGACTTTGCTCAGAGAGCTTTGTACAATGAAGTGATGTTGGAAAATTACAACAACCTACTCTTTGTAGGTAAGAATTCTCTTCTTATAGAATGCTTGATTCATCTTTTTTATTTACTTGCTTTGTGTTTATGTAAACTCTCCGAACCAAGAATACCTCAGAAACGAGGAAAATTCTTAACATAGCTTTTTTTTTTTTAACCTTTATTTATTTATTTAATTATTTGCCTTGGTGTTTGCCTGGAACTGGAACTACAGACAGTTGTGAACTGCCATGTGGGTGCTGGGAATCGAACCCGGGTACTCTGGAAGAGCAGAGGGTACTCTTAACCACTGAGCCATCTCTCCAGCCCCCATAACATAACTTTTTAATGGTTCTCTTCTTATATTTTTAATGTTATCGTGACAAAGAATAACCAATGCTATATTCCTAGTGATCAATTCAGCCCTCCTATTTATTATATAAATAAATTTTCAAGCTTAAGGCTTACTGAATATTCAGAGCAAGGAAATATATTACAGAACTCCAACTCTTACCAGTTAGATCAGGGTTTTATCTGTGACTTGCTGTAGGGAAGCTATTTTTTCTTAATGGATTGCACTGCCTAGCCTTCATACAAAGGATAGATATGTCTTACCTCAACTTAAGATAACATCCTTTGTTGACACCTACGGGAAGCTTACCTGCCATTGTCAGGAAAGAAACAGGAGGAGTTGATGAGAAGAGTGGCAGGGACAGGAAACTGGAAGAGAAGAGGGATAGTAAACTACAGTCAAGATTTCAAATAATAGAAAAAAAAACAATAAAAGTAAGTAGGCTATTATTGGTCTCTGTCCGTCGATGTAGACCAGATTGGAGATTTATGTGTGCATTGTTAGCTGAATAGATAAATCATCTGTTAGTAGCTCTGTTCTTGAAAGTTACTTGTTCTATGTCATAGAAAAGCTAAGGAAGCATCAGTTATTTAATGTTACTCATGCATTACTTGCTATAATCCTTAATTGCACTAATTTTTCAGAGAACCATCGCAGAAGTGGTGAATGTGAGATCTTCTGTCAAGGCACAAAGCATTTTATCCATGATCATGGAAATATCCACGAGAAGTCATGTGAATGTAATGAATTTGGCAAAGAGATTCATGAATCCTGCCATTGTATACCTTGTGACATAAGTGATACTGCAGAAAATGACAAATACAGATTTGGTAACCACAGAGGTGACTGTGTTGAAAGCTTAAACCTCAACACACAGAAAATTGAGAACACTGGAGAAATACTTTCTATATATCAGGACTGTAGAAACAATTTAAATTTGTGTTCCATTATTAGGCAAAGTCAAAGAACTCATACAGAGAAGCAAGAACACACAAATGTAGAGTGTGATATAACTTTTGACTCTAAAACAGAAATCACATTGAAACCAACTGATAGTGAGAAGAAATCACTCCAATGCAAGAAATGTGGAAAATGCTTCAAGACTAACTCAACTTTCATTAGGCAACAGAGAATCCATATAACAGAGAAACCTTATAAATGTACAAAATGCAGTAACTTCTTTTTGTATTTTTCACAATTGAATGTACATTATAAAATCCACTGTAAAGAAAATCCCTACAAATGTAGAGATGGTGGTAAGTGTTTTTATTGTACTTCATACAATGAAAGACATTATAAATGCCACAATGGAGATAAACCTCACCAATGTAGCAAATGTGACAAGTCCTTTACCACAAGAGAATATCTTAGAAATCAACAGACAATCCACACAGGAGAGAAACCTTACAAATGTAGTAAATGTGACAAGTCCTTTACATGTGGCTCACATCTTCAACGTCATCTGAAAAGACATACAGGTGAGAAACCTTACAAATGTAGTGAATGTGCAAAGTCCTTTACCACAAAAACTGAACTTAGATCTCATGAGAGAATCCACACAGGAGAGAAACCTTACAAATGTAGTGAATGTGACAAATCCTTTACATCTTGCTCAAATCTTAGTAAACATCTGAAAAGACATACAGGTGAGAAACCTTACAAATGTCATGAATGTAACAAATCCTTTACCACAAAAGCTAAACTTAGATCTCATCAGAGAATCCACACAGGAGAGAAGCCTTACAAATGTAGTGAATGTGACAAATCCTTTACTACTGACACTCAACTTAAACGACATCTGCAAACACATAGAGGTGAGAAGCCTTACAAATGTAATGAATGTGACAAATCCTTTGCCACAAAAGACTATCTTAGAAATCATCAGAAAATCCACACAGGAAAGAAACTTTACAAATGTAATGAATGTGACAAATCCTTTACCAAAAAAGACTATCTTGGAACTCAACAGAGACCCCACACAGGAGAGAAACCTTACACATGTAGTGAATGTGACAAGTCCTTTATGACAAGAGAATATCATAGAAATCAACAGAGAATCCTCAGTGGAGAGAAACCTTACAAATGTAGTAAATGTGACAAATGTTTTACTTATTGCTCAAAACTTAGAGTACATCTAAGAACACATACAGGTGAGAAACCTTACAAATGTAGTGAATGTGAGAAATCCTTTACCACAAAATACTATCTTAAAGCTCATAAGAGAATCCACACGGGAGAAAAACCTTATGAATGTAGTAAATGTGACAAATCCTTTACAACTGACACACATCTTCAACGTCATCTGAAAAGACATACAGGTGAGAAACCTTACAAATGTAGTGAGTGTGAAAAGTCCTTTATCACAAAAACTGAACTTAAATCACATCAGGGAATCCACACAGGAGAGAAACCTTACAAATGTAGTGAATGTGACAAATCCTTTGCATCTTGCTCAAATCTAAGTGAACATTTGAAAAGACATACAGGTGAGAAACCTTACAAATGTCATCAATGTAACAAATCCTTTACCACAAAAGCTAAACTTAGATCTCATCAGAGAATCCACACAGGAGAGAAGCCTTACAAATGTAGTGAATGTGACAAATCTTTTACAACTGACACTCAACTTAAACGACATCTGCAAACACATAGAGGTGAGAAGCCTTACAAATGTAATGAATGTGACAAATCCTTTGCCACAAAAGACTATCTTAGAAATCATCAGAGAATCCACACAGGAGAGAAACTTTACAAATGTAGTGAATGTGACAAATCTTTTACATATGGCTCACATCTTAGAATACATCTGAAAAGACATACAGGTGAGAAACCTTACAATTGTAGTGAATGTGACAAATCCTTTACCACTAAATATTACCTTAAAGCTCATAAGAGAATCCACACAGAGAAACCTTAGAAATGTAGTGCATGTGACATATCATTTATGATTAAAGATTATCTTAGAACTCATCAGAGAGCACATACATCAAGGAAACTTGGGAGCTCAGTAACTCTGAAATAATTGGTAAGAAACATTTTTGGAAAAGAACTAAATCTTTTGAATGTAGAGGACAACTAAATGGTGCTGGCAATTTTTGGAGCATCTTGCAGTAGGTTCAGAGTATATTCCTGCTGCAGTAACTGATGTCTTGGAGTCTATTTCCTACAGAGGAACTCCTAACTTAACCTTGACACTGGTCTTGAGGGACTTGGACCTACCTCAATTGGATATGCCACACTGAACTGACTTACGTTGGAATTTCTGGCTCTCCTTAGGAAAAGGGCAGAGGGAGGAATGGGATGAAGGAATGGAATGAAAATGATGGATATGTTAAAAAAACTTCATACATAATACAAATGTAGCAAATGTAAAAAATCCCTTAGGATATGTTTTGAGATATTTGATCAAGCAAAACTCAACTGTTTATTAATAATTCTTGGATTAGGGAGTGAAACTCAGACATAATTTACAAATATAATCCAAAGATAAGTGTTATGGAAGATTGACAGAGAAACACAGGAAGAAATAAGAAATGATGAGGGGTTTTGCTTTTGGTTTGAGAGGGCTGTACAGATTAATAAATAGTTCTATGGCAATAAGATCATTTGTTTGCTTGGCCTCTGAACTAGCAAGTGTTTATCTCAACATCTGATTCCCAAATTTTTATTAGTAAATACAACAATAGAACTTCTAAAAGCAACATATGCTAGCTATGGCAAGCCAGTGCCATCAGAATCACAAATCCCCTCAAGACCTAGCTTAAGAACCAAGGTGTTTTATGCAAGGCCATGGGGCCAGAGTTGGGTACAACTATTAAGCAGACAGAGAAGAGCATGAACAGATCAGAGACTACTAAAGAGAAACTTTGAAGTGTAGTGAATGTAACAAGTTCTTTCCACTTGTTAGACTACATTAGAGAACTCACTCAGAAGAGAAACATTACACGTGTAGTAATTTATATGAGGTGTTAATGCTCTAAAGAGATACCATGACAATACCATGACCATGGCAACTTACTGTAAGAAAAAAAACATTTAATGGGGCCTGGCTTACAGTTTCAAAGATTTAGTTCACTGTCTTCATGATGAGAAACAATGCTATATAGGTTAATACAATGCTGGAGAAGAGGCTGAGACATCTAGATCTTAATCTTTGTGCAGAAGGAATTCAGCTGTGTATTCAGCCTGGCTCCAGAATATATGAGATCTCAGTTCTGCCTTGGTGGTGGCACACTGCTTACAATAAGGGCACACCTAATAAAACAAGAACATATTTCTTAAAACTACCATTAACCCTATCGCCCAAGCATTCAGACATCAATCAATGGGAGCCATACCTATTTAAAGCACCATAGTAGTTAATATTAAATATTTTTATCTGCAAAATCACTCTGAGAACACATCAAAGTAATCATGTGGGAAAGAAAACTTAAAATTTTAATGCATGCAGAAAAGCCTTTACCAGCCTCTTAGGACTAAGAGTAAATCTTAAAATTAATACTGGCAGAAAAGTTTTCATGGAAAATAAGTTGGCACATGTTAAGCAATCTTTATTCTTAGCTACACTTGAGACAGCACACTCAAGAATCACTATGAACATGAAGATTTCTGAAAGACTTTAAGCTATTTCAAAACTTAGAAAACATTAAGAGTTGATGTACAGGGAAAGCAAAACTCTAGGACAATTTTAACTTTTTACTTGTTCAACCGCAAGTACTTCATAATGAAGGCAAAATGCAGAAAACTCAAGTATATGTTATTGTGTAAACAGTATCTTGAAATTCAAATAATTCATTCTGAAGGGAATCTGATTAAGGTGAGAAATATACTCAAAAGAGCTTTAAGAAATCCCTGAAAATGACAGGATTCTGTGCTCTTAACTTAAAGAAATTCAAAAGTCATGCCCTTTAAAAGAGCATTTAAGTCATCAAGATAAGGTGCCCTTTAGATATCTAAAAATATGCTGTGTGCTCCAAGGTTGTATTGTTTATAAGTTGTATCACTAGCTGGTTTTAAGATTTGTGATAACAATCCTATTTGATTCTTTTATGTTCCAGTAAGTACTTGCCTCCCCATATTTCTGTAAGCAATTCTAATAAAAGTTCAGTGGTTCAAAAAGTTTGGCTTCATTCTGTTCAATCTTTAATTGGGATGTCTTGCAAGGAACTATGTCTCAAACATGTTCTGAACATATTGTTAAAGCCTATTTTAAAGAGAAAACAGAGTAGCACTTTTCTACTTGAGTGTCACTTCTTTGGGAGTAAAAAGAGTCTTTGCCTCTAATATAGAAAAATATAGTTTCAATAGTTATAGGAACTGGAGTACCATACCTCTATTGTATGCCAAGGGTGCAGAGCAAGGGCAACACTCCTCCATTGTTGATGGGAGTGTAAACTTGTATAGCCACTCTGGAATGCAGTATGGTGGTTCCTCCGAAAACTGGGAATCAATCTTCCCAAGGATCCAGCAATAATACCACTATTAGGAATACACCCTAAGTATGCACATTTATACCCCAAAGGTAGTAGCTCAACTGTGCTCAAAACAGCATTATTTGTAATAGCAAGTACCTGGAAACAACCTATATGCTCCTCAACTGAAGAAGGGACTAACAAACTGGTACATCTACATAATGGATTCCTATTTAGCAGTAAGAAAGTTTGATATACTAAAATTTGCAAGAAAATAATGGATTTGGAAAATATTCTCCTGAGTGAGGTATCATAAGCCCTGAAAGATAGTCTTGGGATGTACTCATTCATAAGTAGGTTTTAGACAAAAAGCAAATACCCAAAATGCAAAACACCACCTCTGAGAATCTTTTCATCATAAGGAACTTAGGTGAGACAGCCAGGGATTATTCTAGGAAGAGAAAATGGAGAATATCTCACTAGCTAATTGGAACTATAACAGTTAGCAACCAAGGACAGATGGGACCAAATCGAGAAAAAAAAAGATAGTTGAGTGAGAGGAGCAACAAAGAGAAAGAAAGGAGATGGTTATCTTGAGAGATGAAGTCAATGTGGGGTTGGAAGGAGAGTGGGTGCTAGGGAAATATCCAGGAACCCACAGGATGTCCCTGCCTATGTCCCCAGCCAATAATGGAGGGGGTGACTAAACAAAAAGTTCCCTATAATCAAAGAAACCACTGTAAATCATCACAGAAAGTACACCCAACAATGAATGGAGGTGGAGGCAGAGATCCATGGAAAAGCAATGGGCCAAGTTCCCCTTACAGCTAGAGAGTAGGGGAAAAGAGTCTATATGAACAAGGAAATACAGAGTAGAAGGAGGAGTCCCACAGAGATGACCTGGAGCTCTAAAGAGCACAGTGAACCAACATGTCCTGTGGGACCATAGGACAAAGAGCTAGGCCCTCCAAGGGTAGGCAAATGTCAGTTAGCATGGGAAGTAAGTAGATCCTCAATGGGTAGGATCACTGTTCCTGTAAATGGGCTGGCACATTGGAGCCCATATCCTGCAGAGGAGTGCCTGAACCAGCCTTGATATTGGAATGAGTAAATTGGACCTGCCTGGAGTAGATGCTACATGCTAAGATGACCCACCTTGTGACATTCTGCCCTTTTTGGAGAGGGTATGGGGAGGCCCAATGTATACTTGGTGGTTTGGGAGCAGAGAATGAGTGAACAGGAGAATACATGGGGGAAAAAAAACTTTATTACAAAACAAAAAGAGCTTTCACAGGTTTTGCACAGGACCCACATTTTGTTTCTAGTTCCCACACTGGAAGGCTCACAACTAAATAGCCCACAGCCCATGTAACTCTAGTTCATGAATATCCAGTGCCCTCTTCTGGACTCTTTAGTATCTGGGTATGTGAACATGTGGTTCATACACAGACAAACAGACATACATCTTGACATAAAATAAAGCAGTTTTAAAACAAAACAAGAAATAGCTTATAGTTAATACACTTGAATAAATTTAGACTTGTATTCAAAATATATGTAATTTTGTGTTGTACCTGAGACAGGAGGTAGTGGATAGTTTTCCAGACTAGCCATTAAAAATATGGATATTCTAATTTCAGGTGTTCAATGGATAGGGATGCCAGTGTTTAATCACCTAATAATTATTATCATAAATCAATATAGATTCTCAGTATCATGGTAAATTTTTAAACTTCTGGACAATGAAAAGACATGTCACATAGTTTTCACAGTATTGACTTTTTCATTTTTTAACTATAAATATAGATAATAGAAAACATGTGTTGAGGCTATATAAAATGGAACCAAATAGTTTGATAGGTATAGATGTGTGGAAGAATGTCACACTCTAATAGTGGGAGACTTGAGTAACCCACTTTCACCTTTGAATAGGTGATGCAGAGATTCAACAGAGAAATAAGTCTAACAGATGTTGTGATGCAAAAATATTTAATGGATATTTACAGAAACTTTCACCTGAACACAAAGGAATATACATATTTCTCAGCACCATATGGAACTTTCTCTAAAATTCATTATATACTTGGTCATAAAATATTGATACATACAAAAGAGTGGGAATAACCCTTTGTATCATAGCAAGCCACACTATCCTTAGTTAGAATTCAACAACAAAATAAATCACAGAAAGCCTACAAACTCATGGAACTTTAACATCTCTATATTGAACCAACTCTGGGTCAAGGAAAAAGGTAGAAAAGAAATCAAAGACTTCTTAGAATTTAATGAAAATGAATCCTTAATATACAACAGACTCTCAGGAAATCCAGAGAATTATCAGGTCATACTTTGAAAATCTATACTCCATGTAAATCCTTGTTCAAGCTCCCTTCCCCCTCCAACCCCTTCCAGTCATTCTCTCTTCTCCACTTCTCTTTATCTCCTCCCCAGCAAGGGAAAGGAGGTCCCAAGGTCCCAATATGGCTTATTTCAGCATCCACTCTTGGCAGATCCACTTTCTTCACCCCAACATCAAGACTGGGTCAGGTGTTCCTCTGGAGGGAGCGGGATCCAAGGTGCCAGTCCAAGGTGTTTCAGATCCCAAGCTGTTCAGTGGTTGTGGTTTGCAGCTTGGACATGCTTTGCTTTGCTTTTTTGTTTACAGTCCACTAATGAGTGAGTACATCCCCTGCTTATCTTTCTGGGTTTGTGATACCATGCTCAGGAGGATATTCTCCAAATCCATCCATTTGCCTGCAATTTTAGAATATCATTTTTGTTACTGCTGAGTAATACTCCATTGTGTAGATGTACCACAGTTTGTTAATCTGTTCTCCAATTGAGGGGCATCTATCTAGATTGTTTCCAGATTCTTAATATTATGAATAATGCTGATATATACATAATTGAGCTAATGCCTTTGGAGTGCAAATGTGCATATTTAGGGTATATGGCCAGTAGTGGTAGTCCTGCATCCATGGGGAGATTAATTTTTATTTTTCTGAGAAACTGCCATACTGCATTCCAGAAGGAATGAATAAGCTTCCACTCCCATCAACATTGTAGGAGTGTTCCCCAAGAGAACACTTTGCATAGGCTGTCATCTTTGTCTTTTATCTTAGCTAATCTAACAGGTGTAAGGTGGTATCTAAAAGTTGTTTCAATTTGCAATTCTCTGATGGCTAAAGATGTTGGGCACTTTGTCAAGTGTATTTCATCCATTTGTAATTCTGCTGCTGAAAATTCCCTTTTTAGTTCTAGCCCCATTCTAGGGGCTAGTTCTAGGCCATTCAAGGTTTTGGGCTCTGGTGTCTTGAGGTCTCTCTATATTTTAAGATCAGTCCTCTATCACTTGTAGGTTTGATGAAATTCTCATTCTGTAGGCTGTAGTTTTGTTCTATTGACTGTATTTTTGGCATTACAGAAGTTTCTCAGTGTCAGGAGGTCCAACTTATTATTGTTCTTAGTGTCTGCACTACTGGTGTTATATTTAGGAAGTGGTCACCTGTGCCAATGCATTGGAAGGCATTTCCCACTTTCTTTTCTATCAAGTTCAGTGTGTCTGGGTTTATGTTGAGGTCTTTGATCCATTTGGATTTGAGTTTCCTGCAAGGTGACAGGCTTGTATCTATTTGCATTATTCCACACACATCCAGCTATGCCAACAACATTTTTTTAAAGATAATATCTATTTTTCTTTGAATATTTTGGGCCTCTTTGTTGAAGATCCACTGTTCATAGGTTTTTTTGGGTTAATATTGAGATCCTCATTTCAATTCGATTGATGCACAAAACTGTTTTATGCCAATATCAGGTTGTTTTATTACTGTAGCTCTATAGTGTAACTTCAAGTTGGGAATGGTGATTCTTCCTGAGGTTCTTTTGTTGAGCATAATTGTTTTGGCAATCCTGGCTTTCATGTTACTCCAAATATAGTTTAGTATTGTTCTTTCAAGGTCCATAAAATATTGTGTTGTGATTTTGATGAGAAGTGCATTGAATCTGTAGATTACTTTTGGTAGGATTACCATTTTTACTATATTGATCCTACCTATCCAGGAACATGGGAGAAATTTCTATTTTCTCATATCCTCTTCAATTTCTTTCTTCAGTGATTTAAAGTTTTTGTTAAATAGATCTACTACTTCTTTAGCTATAGTTACTCCAAGGTATTTAAAGCTATTTGCAGCTATTATAAAGGTTGATGTTTCTCTTATTTATTTTTCAGCCCTTTTACCTTTAGTGTATCGGAGGGCTAATGATTTCTTTGAGTTAATTTTGTATCCTGCTACATTGCTAAGGTGTCTGTCAGCTGTAGAATTTCCCTCATAGAATTTTGTGGTTCTCTTATGTATACAATCATCTGCAAATAGAGATAGTTTAACTTCTTCTTTCCCAATTTGTATCCCCTTAATCTCTTTTCATTCTCTTATTGCTTTAGCTAAAACTTTGAGAACTATATTGAATAGATAAGGAGAGAGAGGACATCCTTGTCTAGTTCCTGATTTTAGTGGGATTGCTTTGGGTTTTTCTCCATTAAGTTTGATGCTGGCTGTCGGCTTCATGTAGATCACCTTTATTAAATTGAGATATTGTCTGTGTATTCCTGATACCTTCAGAGCTTTTATCATAAAGGAGTGTTGGATTTTGAGAAATGCTGTTTCAGCATCCAAAGATATGTTCATGTGGTTTTTTTCCTTCAGTTTTTTACAGATGGATGATATGTATGTATGCAGGTATGTTGAACCATACCTGCATTTCTGGGTTGAAGCTTACTTGTACATGGTGGATATTTTTTCTATATTGTTGTATATGGTTTGCCAAAATTTTGTTGTGAATTTTAGCAACAATATTCATGAGGGAAATTGGTCTGTAATTCTGCTTCTTTATTGTGTCTTTGAGTGGCTTGTGAATTGGGGTAATTGTGGCCTCAAAAGAGGAATTTGTCAATATTCCTTTGGGTTCAACAGTGTGAAACAGTTCTAGGAGTAATGGTAGTAAATCTTTGAATGTCTGGTAGAATTCTGCACTGAAACCAACTGGATCTGGGTTTTTATTACTTGTAGGCTTTTAATGAGAGTTTCAATTTCCTTTAGGTATATAGGTCTGTTTAGCTTATTAATCTATTCTTCATTTAATTTTGGTAAATGGTGCCTGTCCAGAAAGCTGTCCATTTTTTCTAGGTTTTTAATTTTTGTGGAATATAGATTTTCAAAGTATGATCTGATAATTCTCTAGATTTCCTGGGGATCTGCTCTTATGTCCCCCTTCTCATTTCTGATTTTGTTTATTTGGATACTCTCTGCTTTTTGGTTAGTTTGGATAAGGATTTATCTATCTTGTTGACTTTCTCAAAGAACCAACTCTTTGATTCATTGATTCTTTGTATTGTTCTTTTTGTTTCAATTGTATTGATTTCAGTTCTAAGTTTGATTTTTTTCCTCCCATCTACTCCTTCTAGATGAGTTTGTTTCTAACTGTTCTAAGGCTCTCAGTTGTGCGTTAGTTCTGTAGCATGGGATTTCCCTAGGTTTTTCATATAGGCATCTAGTGCTATGAATTTTCCTCTTAAGACTGCTTTCATTGTGTCCCACAAATTTGGGTACATTGTGGATTCATTTTCATTACATTCTAGGAAGACTTTGATTTCTTTCTTAATTTCTTCCTTGATGCACAGGTGGTTCAGTTGAGTGATGTTCAGCTTCCATGAGTTGGTAGGCTTTCTGTGTTTTTTATTGTTGAACTCTAATTTTAGGCCCTGCTGGTCTGATATGATACAAGGGATTAGTTCCATTTTTTGGTATCTATTGATATTTGCTTTATGACCAGTTATGTGGTCAATTTTAGAGAAAGTTCTATGTGGTGCACAGTAATATGTATATTCCTTTGCATTTGGGTGGAACCTTCTGTAAATATCTATTAAATCCATTTGTATCATAACCTCTGTTAGACTCCTTATTTCTCTGTTGAGTGTCTGGTTGACCTATCTAGTGGTAAAAGTAGGGTATTGAAGTCTCCTACTATTAGTGTGTGAGAATTAATATGGGATTGCAGCATTAGTAGTATTCTTTTACATAGGTAGGTGCCCTTATATCAGGGGCATAAATATTCAGGATTGAAATCTCTAGACCAGTTTTTCCTGTGATGAATAATTAATGTCCATCTTGGTTCCTTTTAATTCATTTTAGTTTAAAGTCTACTTTGTTAGATATTTGGATAACAACCCAAGCTAGTTTCTTAGAGCCATTTGATTGGAAAATCTTTCCCAACCCTTTCCTCTGAGCCTGTGTCTTTCTTTAATGTTGTGGTGTGTTTCTCCTGTGCAGCAGAAGGATGGCTTCTGTTTTTTTTAATCCATCGTTTGTCTTTTTATAGGTAAATTAAGTTTATTGATATTATGGGACCACTGATTGATATTTCCTGTTATTTTTGGTGGTGGGTTTTATGTATTCCTCTTCTCTGGGCATTTATTCTGTGAAATTATTGATTGTGGTTTTATAGGTGGATCTTTAGGTTAGACTTTTCCCTCTCATGCTTTCTGAAGGGCCAGAATTTTAGATAGGTATTTTTTAAGTCTGACTTTGTCATGAAATATTTTGTTTACTCCATTTATGTTGATTGATAGTTTTGTGGGTATAGTAGTCCAGGTTGGCAGCCATACCCTTTAGTCTGTGTAACTTCTAATCAAGACCTTCTTGCCTTCATTGTTTCCATTGAACAGTTATGTGTGATTCTGATGGATCTGCTTTTATAAGTAAGTTGGCCCTTGTCTTTTGAAGCTCTTAAAATTTTTTCTTTGTTCTATAATTTTTTGGCTTGATTATTATTTATCAAGCAGCCTTTGTTAGGGGGGGCAATTCTATTTGGTGTTCTGTAAGCTTCTTGTATCTTTATAGGCATTCCCTTCTTTAGGTTGGGAACGTTTTCTTATATGATTTTATTGAATACATTATCTATGCCTTTGACCTCGTATTCTTCTCCTTCTCTGTTTCTGTTTTTCTGAGATTAGGTCTTTTTGTGGTGTCCTAAATTTGCTGACTGTTTTGCATTATGGCTTTTTTGGTTGTTGTGTTTTCTTTGAATGATGTATCTATTTCCGCTACGGAGTCTTCTACTCCATAGATTCTCTGTTCCATCTTTTGGATTCTGTTGGTTATGCTTGTATCTATAGTTCCAGCTCTTTTCTTCAGATTTTCTATTTCCACCTTTTCCTCATTTTGTGCCTTCTTTTCCTTTTTTTTCAATTTTAGTTCCTGAAATGTTTCTTTCATTTTTTGGTTTACCTTTTCTTGGTTTTCTTTCAAAGATTTTTTCATCTCTTCCCATTTTTTTGTTTGTATTTTCTTCTATTTCTTTGGAGGAATTTTTTACATCCTCTTTGAAGACTCCAATAATCTTCATGAAGGTGTTTTTGCTGTTGTTTCCTTCTGGTTCCTCTTCATTGCTTTGTTCAGGTCTTGCATTTGTAGAACCACCAGTTTATTCCAGTTATGCCTTGTTGTTTTTCATACTGTTCTATGGATTTTTGCACTGGTGTCTGCCCATGGCTTCAGTGGTTCACAATTAGACAGCTAATAGTCAGTTGTGAGTAGAGGGCTTGTCTGTCTCCTGTCTGCTCTGAGCAAGTAGTGTGTTTGATGTCTCACTCCATTCTGGACAGGGGGCTGAGTTTCAAAGGCCTCAGTCCTTGTTTGATGATGCAGTTCACCTTGGAGATGGGGCCCAGACAGGCAAAGTCTCTTCTTTTAGGAGTCACTGGAGGGTGCCCTTCACAGCTACAATCTAGGTCATGTCTGGGCAAAAGTCTGCTATCAAATCCTTGGGTGTGATGCCTATCCTGGAGAGAAATTCTCTGGATTTGAGGCCCAGGACCTTGAATCTACTCATGTCTGACTCCTCGCTGGACAGGGGTCTTGGAATCAAAGTCCTGCATCATCTGTGTTTTGAATCTTACCCATTCTGACATAATGTGGTATGTCAAAGTTGCATTTCTCTGATATGTTTAGATGCTGAGCACTTTTTCAAGTGCCTTTCACCTATTTGTAATTTGTCTGGCAAGAAATACCTTTTTAATTTTGAACCCCATTTTTAATTGGCCTATTTAGGGATTTGGGCTCTACTTGTGTTCTATATATATTTTAGAGATCAGTTCTCTGTCATATTTAGGATTGGTGAAAATGTTTTTCCCATTCTGTAGGCTGTCATTGTGTCTTATTGACTATGTCATTTGGCTTTACAGGAGCTTCTCTGTTTCAGGGGGTCACACTTTTTGATTGTTGTTCTTAGTGTCTGTACTACTGGTGTTATATTTAGTAAGTGGTCACCTGTGCCAATGCATGGGATGGTATTTCCCACTTTTATTTCTGTCAAGTTCAGTGTGACTGGGTTTAAGATGAGTGCTTTGATCCACTTGGATTTGAACTTTGTGCAAAGTGTTTGGCTTGGATCTATTTGTATTTTTCTTCACACCACAATCTAGCTATGCCAACACCATTTGTAAAAGATACTATGTTTTTTCCATTGAATATTTTGAGCCTGTTTGTCAAAGATCAGGTGTTTATATGATATTGGGTTAATGTCAGGATCTTCTATCTGATTCCACTGATCCACAAGTGTGTTATATGACACTACGAGGCTGTGCAGTAAATTTTGAAAGATTATTCTACCTTGTGATGGCAAAATTTAGCAGTCACTTCCTTTTGTGTCAATTTGCATCCAGTTTGGAGAGTATTGTGTTATCAATTGATAGAAGTGCAGAGGTTTTTTTTCCAAATGGTTAGCTTTTGAACAAAGAAAACAATCTATACCACTTTTTCAATGCCCAACATTACCTCTGACAAAAACTGATGTTGCCAGAAAAAAACTGTCAAGAAAAGCCTAGATGGAGTAAACAAAATATTTCATGAAAAGGCAGACTGAAACAATACCTATCTACCAATCCAGCACTACAGAAAGCATTAGAGGAGAATTCCACCCTAAGGACCCCAGATATGCTCATGAAGCCACAAACAATCAATAATCCCACAGAAGAATACCACAGAGAGAGGAAATACAAACAAGTTACAACCAAAAATGACAGGAAATATTAATGAGTGGTCACTAATATCCCTTAATATCAATAGAATCAACTCACCTATGAAAAGACACACACTAACAAAATGAATACAAAAACAAAAGCCATCCTTCTGTAGCCTACAAAAAATACACCTCAACCACAAAGACAGACACAGGTTCAGAGTAAGGGGCTGGAAAAAGATTTTCCAGTCAAATGGTTCAAAGAAACAAGCTGGGGTTGTCAAACTAATATCTAATAAAGTAGACATTAAGCTAAAAGCAATCAAAATGGACCAAGTTGGTCATTGCTTATTCATCACAGGAAAAATTGGTCAAGAGGAGATTTCAATCTTGAATATTTATACCCCTAATAAAAGGGCACCTACCTATGTAAAAGCAACACTGCTAAAGCTCAAATCCTACATCAATTCTCACACCCTAATAGTGGGAAACTTCAATAGCCCACTTTCACCCCTGGATAGGTCACCAGACATAGACTCAATAGAGAAATAAGGAGTCTAACAGAGGTTATGATTCAAATGGACTTAATAGATATCTACAGAAGCTTCCAACCAAAGGCAAAGGAATATACATATTTCTCAGCTCCTCATGGAACTTTCTCTAAATTTGACCACACAAGTGGTCATAAAGCAAATATCAACAGATACAAAAAAATGAAAATAATCCCTTGTAACACATCAGACCACCAAGGCTTAAAGTTAGGGTTCAACAACATCAAAAATCAAAGACAGCCTACCAACTCATGAAAATTAAACATCACTCAGCTGAACCACCTCTGGGTCAAAGAAGAAATTAAGAAAGAAATCAAAGTCTTCCTAAAATTTCATAAAAATGAATCCACAATGTACCCAAACTTGTGAGACACAATGAAAGCAGTCTTAAGAGGAAAATTCATAGAACTAGATGCTTATATGAAAAACCTAGAGAAATCCTACACTAGAGAACTAACAGCTCAGCTGAAAGCCTTAGAACAATTAGAAGCAAAATCACCTAGAAGGAGTAGACAGCAGGAAATAATCAAACTTAGAACTGAAATCAATACAATTGAAACAAAAATAACAATACAAAGAATCAATGAATCAACAAGATAGTTAACAAGATAGATAAGCCCTTATCCAAACTAATCAAAAAGCAGAGAGAGAGTGTCCAATCAATAAAATTAGAAATGAAAAGCAGGATATAAGAACAGACCCCAAGGAAATCCAGAGAATTATCAGGACATACTTTGAAATCTATATTCCAAAAAATGGAAAACCTAGAAGAAATGGACAGCCTTCTGGACAGGTACCATTTACAAAAATTAAATGAGGATCAGATTAATTACCTAAACAGGAATATAACCCTTAAGGAAATTGAAGCTGTCACTAAAAGCCTCAAAAAAAAAAAAAAAAAAGCCCTGCCCAGAGGGTTTCAGTACTGAATTCTACCAGACATTCAAAGAAGAATTACTACCATTACTCCTCAAACTATTTCACACAGTAGAAACTGAAGGAATATTGCCAAATTTCTTTTATGAGGCCACAGTTACCCAGATACCCGAGCCACTCAAAGGCACAACAAAGAAGGAGAATTACAGACCAATTTCCCTCATGAGTATTGATGGGAAAATTCTCAACAAAACTTTGGCAAACCGTATACAACAATATATTAAAAATATCATCCACCACAACCAAGTAGGCTTCATCCTAGAAAGTCAGGGTTGGTTTAACATACAAAAAATGTAAATGTTATCCATCATATAAACAAACTAAAAGAACAAAACCTCACGATCATATCCTTAGATGCTGATAAAGCCTTTGAAAAAATCCAGCACTCCTTTATGATAAAAGCTCTAAAGGGATCAGGAACACAGGGACAATATCTCAATATAATAAAGGTGATCTACATGAAGCTGACAGCCAGCATCAAACTTAATGGAGAGAAACTCAAAGCAATCCCACTAAAATCAGGAACTAGACAAGGATGTCCTCTCTCTCCTTATCTATTCAATATATATCTCAAAGTTGTAGCTAACGCAATAAAAGAATGAAAGGAGATTAAGGGGATACAAATTGGAAAGGAAGAAGTGAAACTATCTCTATTTGCAGATGATAAGATTGTATATATGAGTGACCCAAAAAATTCTACCAGGGAACTTTTACAGCTGATAAACACCTTGAGCAGTGTAGCAGGATACAAAATTAACTCAAATAAATCAGTAGCCCCTCTATACACTAAAGATAAAAGTGCTGAAAAAGAAATGAGGGAAACATCACTCTTTAAAATAGCTTCAAATAGTATTAAGTACCTAGGAGTAACTATAACCAAAGAAGTAATAGATCTATTTGACAAAAATTTTAAATCACTGAAGAAAGAAATTGAAGAGGATATCAGAAAAAGGAAAGCACTCCCATGTTCCTGGTAGGATCAACATAGTAAAAAGGCAATTCTACGAAAGGCAGTCTACAAATTCAATGCACTGCCCATCAATATCCCAACACAATATTTTTCAGACCTTGAAAGAACAATACTCAATTTCATTTGGAATAACAGGAAAGCCAGGGTTGTCAAAACAATTTTGCTCAACAAAAGAGCCTCAGAAGGCATCACCATCCCTGACTTCAAGTTATATTATAGAGCTACAGCAATAAAAACAGACTGGTTCTGGATAAAAACAGATTTGTGGGTCAATGAAACAAGATTGAGCATCAGACATTAACCCAAAAACCTATGAATACCTGATCTTCTATAAAGAGGCCCAAAAATATTTAATGGAAAAAAGATAGTATATTTAACAAATGATGTTGGCATAGCTGGATGGAAGTAAATAGAAGAATGCAAATAGATACGAGTCTGTCACCCTGCACAAAACTCAAATCCAAGTGGATCAAAGACCTCAACATAAACCCAGCCACTTTGAACTTGATAGAAAAGAAAGTGGGAGATACACTTCTACAAATTGGCATAGGCGACCACTTCATAAATATAACACCAGTGGCACAGACACAAAATCAACAATCAATAAGTGGGATTTCTTGAAGCTGAGAAGATTCTGTAAAGCCAAGTATACTGTCAATAGGACAAAACGACAGCCTACAGAATGGGAAAAGATTTTCATCAACCCTACGACTGATAGAGGATTGATCTCTAAGATATATAGAAAACTCAAGAATCTAAAGCCCAAAACCTTGAATAATCCAATTTAAAACAGGGTTCAGAACTAAAAACGGAATTCTCAGCTGAAGAATTATGGATGGCTGAAAGGCACTTGAAAAAGTTCTCATCATCTTTAGCCATCAGAGAAATGCAAATCAAAACAACTTTGAGATACCACTTGACACCTGTTAGATTGGCTAAGATAAAAGACACAGATGACAGCCTATGCTGGAGAGTGTGCAGAGCAAGGGGAACACTCCTCCATTGTTGCTGGGAGTGTAAGCTTGTTCACCTACTCTGGAATGCAGTATGGTGGTTTCTCAGAAAACTGAGAATCAATCTCCCCAAGGACCCAGCAATACCACTTCTGGGTATATACCCCAAAGTCGCACAGTCTCACTACAATGGCAATAGCTCAACTATGTGCATAGCAGCGGTATTTGTAATAGCAAGAACCTAGAAGCAACCTAAATGCCTCTCCACTGAAGAATAGATTAACAAATTGTGGTACATCTACACAATGGAGTACTACGCAGCAGTAAGAAAAAATAATATCCTAAAAATGCAGGCAAATGGACGGATTTGGAGAATATCCCCCTGAGCGAGGAGTCACAAACTCAGAAAGATAAGCAGGTGATGTACTCACTCATTAGTGGACTCTAAACAACAATAAACAAACAAACAAAAAAGCAAAACATGCCCAAGCTGTAAACCACAACCATGGAACAGCTTGGGATCAGAAACACCTTGGACTGACACCTTGGATCCCACTCCCCCAAAGGAACACCTGGTTCAGTCTTGATGCTGGGGTGGGGAGAAAACTGGATTTGCCAGGAGTGAAGGCTGAACTAAGCAATATTGGGACCTTGGGACCTTGAGAATGCCTGCCAATGGGGGGATGGGGAGATGTGAAGAAGAAAGAATGACCTGATGTGGTGGAAGGGGGTAGGGACCTTGATTAAGGATGTACACTGATAGAAAATGTGACTTCTTTACTCATAAAAAACATATTAAATCCAATATTCTGTAGGTCTTTGAAGTGTTCACTATCTATCTATCTGTCTATCTATCTATGTATCTATCTATCTTTCTATTGATCACTTGATCCATCAATTGATCTATGTACCCATGACCTTAAAAACATTACTAATATAACAATCAATATGTCTATTATATAATACTATTAACCCACATTTCTTTATTATACTTTACATTTTTAAATGACTCATGTGGTAATACTTTGTCTGTGGTCTAACAAAGAAGCCTGCCCATATTTCTGAGATCAGAAGTAGCTACTCATTAATCATAGAGGCCAGGAAATTTTGGTCACACATTTAATCCCAGACCTAGAGAGCTTGAGACAGAAATATAAGGTAGGTAGAGACACGATTTCAGTCCATTTAGTATGAGGATTTGTAGAGACAGGATCTTGTTCCCAATTAGGTTGGAAGATTTGGTAGAGATAGGAAGTCACTATATTAACTGGTTGTGTGTCTATTATTTTTTAGCATTTACTCTAATATCTGACTCTGTACTTTTATTATTAAGACAAATTAGAAATCACATTACAGAGTTTCATAAACATAACACTTCAAATAAGCATAGAAATATACATAAAATATAATAAGATTATTATTAAATTTTTATCAATATACAAAGTCTGTACCAATGTACAATAATTAAGATCAGCTGTTTCTGTTTTCATTCAAATGTAGACTCAATAATTTACCCTGTTACCCTATTATTTCCTTATCACCCTTCTTTTCAGAAGATCATTGAATCTAATTTTGTTCAGCCCTTTACCCTGACCATTATCACTAATAATGTGTAGTCAGCCTTCTTTAAATGATAATAAACATCCATAACCTGTTTGGGGAGTGTGGAGTTTCCTCTCTAAACTATTTCTAGTTGTGGGAGGACACTGTTAGTTCTTGGCTAAAATAGTCTGGGAGATTTGGACAACTCAGTCAGCAGCTTTGAAACTATTTTATATACAGAATTCTGATTAGAGTGTAACAGGCATTTTGAGATGCTGCATAATGTGATCTTTCATGTCTGGTCTCCGTGTTCTGAATATATATAAACTTGTAAAGGTAACATACAAGTATAAACTATATGGTGTGTATAAGTAAGTTACAGATTTATTTTGTTTTATGTTTAAGTATGTAAAACTTGCTACATATCTTACAGTATGTTGGGTTTACCATCTCTGGGTCAAGGAAAAAAATAAAGAAAAAAAATTAAGGACTTCCTAGAATCCAATGAAATTAATCCACAACATACTTATTAGACACAATGAAAGCAGTGCTAAGAGAAAAGTTCATAACACTATGGGTGTACATCAAACATCTGGAAAAATTTCACAAAAGAGTCTTAACAGACAGCTGAAATCTCTAGAACAAAAGAAGGCAAACTCATCCAGAAGGAGCAGATGGCAGAAAATAAATTCAGGGCTGAAATCAATAAAAATGAAACAAAGAGAAAACTACAAGGCATCAACAAAACAAAGACTTGGTTCTTTGAGAAAGTCAACTAGATAGACAAACCCTTATCCAAATTAACCAAAAGGCAAAGAGAAAGTAAGTAACAAGAGGAACATAACAACACATACTGTGGAAATCCAGAGAGTTATTAGGTCCTACTTCAGAAACCTGTACTCCACAAAATTGAACAACTTAATAAAATAGACAGCTTTCTTGATGGGTACCAGTTACCAAAATCAAATAAGGATGAAATAAATTACTTAAATAGGCCTATGACCTCTGAGGAAATAAAAGATATTATTAAAAGTCTCCCAACCTAAAACTCACAGGGCCAGAAGTTTTAGTGCAGATTTCTCCCATTCAAAGAACAAATAAAAAACACTCCTCAAGTTGTTCCACAAAATAAAAACAGAAGTCACACTGCTAACCTCTTTTTATGAGGGTACAGTCACCCTGATATCCAAACCATACAAAACACAACAAAGAAAGAAATGTACAGACCCATCTCCATATACATTGATTAAAAAAATGCTCAGTAAAAATACTGGCAAGTTGAATTCAAGGACATATGAAAAATCATCCACCATAATCAAGGTGTCTTCATTACAAATGCAGAGATGGTTCAACCTACAAATACCTATCAATGTCATCCACCTGGTATACAAACTGAAAAAAAAAAACAGGAATTGAAATATCCAACAATACTTAATGATAAAGGTCTTGACAAGATCAGGGGCACAAAAAACATACTTAAACAAAATAAAGGCATTATACAGCAAGTCCAGGGTCATTATCAATATAACGCAAAAAAAAAAAAAAAAAAAAAAAAAAAAAAAAAAAAAAAAAAAAAAAAAAAAAAAAAAAAAAAAAAAAAAAAAAAAAAAAACAAAAAAAAAACAAAAAAAAAACACAAAGTAATCTCACTAAAATCAGAAACAGTACAGGGCTATCCACTCTCCCCATATCTATTCATCATAGTACTCAATGTACTAGCAACTGCAAAAAGACAACAAAAGGAGATCAAGGTGATATAAATGAGGAAAAAAGAAAAACTATCACTATTTTCTGATGATATGGTAGTATACCTAAGATATCCCCAAAATTTTACCAGGGAACTCTTACGGCTGATAAACACATTCAGCATTTTGACAGTATACAAGATTAACTAAAAAAAAGCAATAGCTCTTCTATACACAATTAATAAAAGAGCTGAAATGGAAATCAGAGAGATTATTCTTTAAAATGGCTTCAAAAAACATTAAATGCCTTGTGGTACCTCTATCCAAGAAATTAAAAGACCAGTATGACAAGAACTTTTAGTCAGTAAAGAAAAAAGGTTAAAACATACATCAGAAAATGGGAAAATCTCCTATGTTTCTGGATAGGTAGGAACAACATAATAAAAATAGCCATCTTACCAAAAGCAATCTACAGATGCAATGTAATACTCATAGAAATTCAAACACAGTCCTTCACAGATGTTGAAAGAACAATACTCAAGTTCATATGGTATAACAAGAAGCCCAGCATTGCAAAAACAATCCTGTTCAATAACAACACTTTGGAAACATCACCATTCCTGACTTCAAGATCTACTATAGAGCTACAGAAATAAAAACAGCTTGGCATAGAAACAGACTTGGATCAATGGAATTGAAGGGGAGAACATCACATTCATCCACATGACTATGAACACCTGATTTTTGACAAAGAGGCCAAAGTGAAAAAATAATAGCATCTTCAAATAGTGCTAGCATAACTCGATGACAGTATATAGAAAAACCCATTCCTTGAGCATGCTTTGAATTTTCAATTGCCACTGAAAACATTTATTTGTTTAAAAAAGCCTCATATAATAGAATTATGAGATAATATTATGAAAACATGCTGAAGATTCCAAAGTGAAAAGATAGGTTGCTTTGTCATTTGACTCTATTTTCTTCCTAACAAAATAGGAAAGATTGAAGTTTTATATGTTACTAGCTTAAAGAGTTTTTTGTAACACCTTTTGATTTTATAATTACAACAGTTCTTGCTTCCATTTCCTTTCTCTATTTTCTCCCATAAACTCCTCTCAATCTTTAAAATTTGTTCCCTAAGTATTTTATTAATTTTTATTACATGCACATATGTATATCTGTATATATATTCCTCAATATATATTCTTAACTATATCTGCACCATCTGGGGTAATTTTTACAGAGATGACTGTTTAGTACCAGATAATCAATTGATATGCCATTTCCTCAGCAAAACTATTTGTATCACTCTCAGCAGTTCTTAGTTGGCTCTAGTCCTTCCTTGAATTGACGCCCTAAAACACCAATTACAAAATGTCTCTAGTTGCAGGTGAGATTAGTATTTAAAAAGTAGAAAACTGAAGTAAACTGAAATCACTTTTAAGTGTGTTCTTCTACTAGCAGAAACTGATGCCTTACATTTTCTTCACAAAAAAAATTATCTGCTTTTTACTGTAATATTATCTTGCATTTATTCCTGAGAATCAAATGAGGTTAACTGTACATCTCAGTGACACACTGATTCTGCCTTGGTCTTGAGATAGCTGAAGACTAACACTGAGCTACAATTCTTCATTCACCTCATACAACTAAGAAAGTCTAAAAGCTAACAGCGTTAGCTAGAGTTCAGTTACACTAGAAAGACACAGAGCATAATGATAAGGGATGCTAGTATGTTTCTTCTTACAGTTAGCTCAATTTATCAGCTATGGAGTGGTTAGAAAGTACAGTAATTTTTTATTTTCAGTATGATTCATAATTTGTGAATTTTTCGATATGTAATATGTTTCAAAATAAAGCTACTTTATATAAGTATAGATAAAAAGAAATTGGGAAAGTTAGATATGAACGATTTTGAGATCATTTGTATGTGCCTGGCAGAAGGTATGATCATTAAAAACATGCACATCTGTATTGAGTATTGAACTATACTGATGTCAAGCTGCTTGTAGTAACAGAGCAAAGTATTAATAAAATCTAAGTTTGTGAAAAAAGAGGTATCAACACAAAACTCCACCACATACAGTTTCAATAAACTCCAAATAGGAGCTGAGATGCAAAGAAGTCCAGGAGGGTATACACAACCTGTGAGTCTTCCAGTACAAAGCTGATAGACAGGAAGAACAAGGATTCACAGGCCTGGGAGGACTTAAGTAAGCTCTCAGGGTTAGCAGGAAGCTTCCAGAGAGAGGAGACAAGTAAACAGGGAGGTTAGTTCCAATAGATGATGAAGAGCAAGTGTCTAAATTACCAAAGAGTTACCCATGCAGTGGGGCTTTCAAAGGTATATCAGGTTCCAGGAACAAGAGAGAGGACACTCTCAGAGTAGGTAAATGAAGGACACTAGTTCACTTTACCTACTCATTTGCTTTATCTATCGCCTGCTAGATCAGGCTTCCAGCTAACATTTTGCTACAATACTAACATAAATGACAGAACATTTATACCATTGGAGGTGCTATATGAAAACAGGGTTGGAACAGAGAAAAGAGAAATAGGGAGTGAGGAATCTCCATATCTCCAATGGCTTCCAGCATTTGCAAATATTCTAAATAATTTAGGATCCAGAGTTTATTGATAACCCTTTGAGTTGATTATCTAATATGTACTGAGCCACATTTGATTTCAAATGTAAACAACAAGCATATATATCAAGGTTATAGCATACAATGTTGTTCAAACATTTATACAAAAGGTCCTAAATTGCTAACATCCCTAAACATACTTTAATGTTTCATTGACCACCTTAGATAATTCATTAATTATATTCTTGAGTTTATTTATTCTATTCTTTTTTATGTGCATGAGGCATTTGTTTGCATAAGTGAGAATGCACCATATGACTGCCTGAAACTTGTGAATATTAGAAGAGTGATTAAGTTCCCTGGAAATGGAGACAGATTTGATCCATTCTGTAGATGCTGTGAATAAAACCCACATCCTCTTCAAGAGCATCAAATGCTACTGACCACTGAGCTATCACTCCTGTCCCAACCCTAGTCAGTAGAGGAATTGTTCAGTAGGTGACTCTTCTTTTGTCCCTTCCTTCTTGCACAGCTCCTTTAAACAAACAAGGAGTTGTTCGGGTTCTTTATCTGAGTGAAAAGATAACAATAGTACCATAAACTTGACTTTCAGGAGTGCCACAAATAAAATACAGGGATTGTGTTCTGCTGGAAATTTTGAGTCATGTTACTAATGTGCCTGATTTTGTAGTATGCACTCAATACTGCCTGACTTCAAACCTATGTATTGAAGTTGAAAGGCTTTAGCTTCCAGAAAACCTGCAGTTTAATCTGAAGTTATAGCTCAGCTTATTCAGATAGAGTGAAATCAGTCCTGACTATCATATTCTCAGAGTGAGAAGGGGACTCATTCTGAGAGAACAGGAATCATGGGCTGAAATTCACACCCTGAGCAACAAAGGCACTTCAGAGTAGAGAAGTAAATCTCAAGTCTGTCCAAACATTTTCCATCTACTTCTGCCTCCCAAGTACTGGTTTTAAAGGCATGTGCCACCATGGCTGTCTAGTTTTTAGACTCTTATGAAGCTATAATTACCTGATTCCAAGACAGATAAAGACATGTTAATCAAATTACATAAGCTGACATTTCATTTACTACAATTAATGTTATTTGACTTTTCACTCTAAAAATTTTTTATCATACACATCTCATCCCCTACCAAACAATTCTTTCCAGAGTTAAAATTAGTAAATGTGTGGTGGAATGTTGTCTGTATGCTGTAAATAAAGGAGCTGTTTTGGTGTATTGTGGTGGAATGTTCTTTGTACTATGTAAATAAATAACTGTTTGGACCCATGCAGGGCACCGTAGAAGTGGGTAGAGAATCAGAGGCAGCCAGGTAGAAGGAGGGTGGAGTTAGTCACTCTACATCAGACCCCCAAGAGAAGCAGACATGTAAGAGGTACCGGCCAGCCACGAGTTGAGCCACGTGGCAAAAAGATTAATAAAAATGGGTTAATCTAAAAAAAAAAAAAAAAAAGAGCTAGCTAATAATGTGCTTAAGATATGGGCCAAGCAATATAAAATATATAAGTGTCTGAATCATTTCTTTTGGGGGACAAAAGCCGCGGGCAAGCGAACCAGGTTCCAATCCGCTGGTGCCACACATGCGCCAGGTCATAAATCTCTGGACCCAAACAGGCCGGGAAAAACATACTACAACAGATGGCGCCCCACGTTGGGCGCCAATTATCACGGTAAAAACCCGCCACCAAGAGGTATGTATTAAATAAGGTTTATTTTGTTAGAATTTTTTACAAGAGGAAGTTTTAGCAACGCGCCAAGCCGCCACTGTACCGACCCGTACGGACCCGTCGTGTCGCCGCGCCCAGGGACTGGAAGACCCGCCTCCCTCTCCGCGCTCCGCTTCCGTCTCATCTCCGCTCCGCTTCCGTCTCGTCTCCGCAGACCATGCCCCTCCCACACCTGTACAATCCATGATTTCCCGCTACAGTGTATGTAGAGCACCATAGAAGTGGGTGAAAAATCAGAGGACAGGCAGGTAGAAGGAGGGTGGAGTTAGCCAGTCTCCATCTGACCCTCGAAAAGAACAGATATGTAAGAAATACAGGTGAGCTATGGGCTGGGCCATGAGGCAGGTAGATTAGATTACAAGTAATGAGTTGAATTAAGATGAAAGAGCTAGCTAGTAATGTGTTTGAGACATGAGCCAAGCAGTATGAAGTTAATATACTTGTCTGATTAATGTCTTTAGTGGAAAAAGCCGCCACGGCCAGGTCCTAACCTCTAGGCCCAAAAGGGCCTGGGAAACCTTTTACAACAGATGGAGTCCCAACGTGGGCCAAACCACATAAAGCCTAAGAAACTTTAAAAAGCTTAAAGAGCATTCCAGATCACTGAAACAGAGCTAAAAGCGGCTTTCTGAATCATGTATCTGAATTGATTTATAATACAGAGATAGCGTGGTGTTCAGGTGAAATTTAAAAATGTTGTGCCCGCGGCACACAGCTTAAACCTATATGTTTCATGGAAGGCTTGGCATAAGTATAATTGATTTAAGGTTTCTGCTTATATTGAACAGAAAAGAAACAGTCAAAAACAGTTTTTTCTGGTAGCAGCATTTCCTGTGTCTGCTCTGGTTCCTGGCAGTGAGGGAGATGCAACCTGCACCTCTGCCATATTGAAAAGCTGCCAAAAGGGGCAGAGTCAGCAATCAAAGTGATACTGGCATTTTAAAAGCTCTTTGGTTAGAAAATGATTAAGGATTCTCAATATAACATATTTAGACTCAAAAACCTCTAAACGGTGTACAATGTATGTAAAATATGTATGGGCTTCAGAGAGAAGAAAAAGGGGGTAAAGAAAGCCCTTGGAAATGAGAAATAAAGATTTTAAAAAGGCCACCTAAAGGTGGCAGAAAAACTAAGAGTCTGGATTAATGTTATTGTGTTTTCTTTCAATTTTTTAACTTTTAATGACCTAACTGCAGAAAGACAATTTATTGCTAAGGCTGCTAAGCTAAACAAATACATATATTTTAAAGATATCTTGACTTTGAAATCTCTTTATAAGAATATGTTGCTTGGGAAAAGAGTTTCTGTTTTTGTCTCCACAGAAGATCAAAACCTGTGGATTGGGTCCAGGCAAATGTGGTTTCATTTGCCAAGGCCACCTGAACATTCTCAGCTTCCAAGACGCAAGTTGAGATGATCCAGCCTCAAGACTCCATGAGATCAACAATGTCCTTTGTCAGCAGGAAGTAGTAAAAGAAAGAAAGCTACATCCAATTTCCCCAAAATATTACTTATTAATGTTTGTTTTCATTATAAATGGTTAATGGTCATAGTCAATCTTTAAAAAAAGGGTGCAGGATATTATAGGAATGATTAGAAAAGATAAGTGAATTTTGATTTATTGATATAAACTTAAGGTCAATTTTGTTATTCTGTATGTATTTTTCTACTCTTGATTAAGGTATGATGCTGATATAACTCATTTAAAATTGTAATGTGTAATTGAGAAATGCAGATTAATAGTCATCTATGATAACCAAACTTATAGTCATGTTAGTTAGGTTTTTGTAGGTATACAAAGATATATTTCAATTAGATAGGTAGTCTTCAAACACTTCAAAGACATGCAGAATATGGCATTTAAATTATTTTAAGAACTTAGACTTTTTTTTTTTAACAGTGAGACAGGTCTGCTCCTGGCAGCACCAATGTATTTCAGGAAAATGCTGGACACTGAAGAAACTTCATGTGGAATTTACTTTGTGGCAATAGTTAGCCACTAGACAAGAAACTGTTCTGGTATTGACTGCTTGATAGTATGCTGTATAAATTGGACATGCAGGTTCCATAGGAAAGTGACCTCTGAATGTTGGCAGAACAAGCTGAGATGGTCCTTCAGGTTCCTGCTTTGCAGAAAAAATTGCCAGACACTCTTCAGGATACAAGGAGAAGCAACTGATGGACTGTGTCAGATTTCCTGCATCACTAAAAGGTATGCCAACAACATTGGGCCATAAAGGCTGAAGATGGTGCCCCAACATTACAAAGGAACTTTGGGTGACTGTCCAGGCAGACAGGTGTCTTCTCTGTTGTTTTCTAGACTTGGAATTTGCTTGCACTTCCTGTTTATTTGGATAATATTATATCCTTCTGTGGTCTTTGATGTGGGTGTAGGTTTAATATTTATAGGTATAGTTCTTTTTAGTTTAAAAGATATATTAGATATGAAACTTTAGACTCACAATGAAAAGGTAGGTAATGGAATATTATCTTTAATTTTGTGAATACAAATAAACTGGATATTGTGACTGTAATCCTGCTTGAGAGCTGTTCTGTTGTAATTTTTCTATATGGAAATTGAAACCTTCTTTTTTGATTAGACAGAAAAGAGGAAGTGTGGTGGAATGTTCTCTGTATTTTGTAAATAAAGGAGCTGTTTTGGCCTATGTAGAACACTGTAGAAGTGGGTGGAGAATCAGAGGACAGACAGGTAGAAGGAGGGTGGAGTTAGCCAGTCTCCATCTGACCCCCGAGAAGAACAGACATGTAAGAAATACAGGTGAGCCATGGGCTGGTACATGAGGCAGGTAGATTAGTAGATTACAAGAAATGGGTTGAATTAAGATGAAAGAGCTAGGGGCTGGAGAGATGGCTCAGCGGTTAAGAACACCGTCTGCTCTTCCAGAGGACCCGGGTTCAATTCCCAGCACCCACATGGCAGCTAACATCTGTCTGTAGTTCCAGTTCCAGGCAAACACCAAGGCAAATAAATAAATGAATAAAGTTTTTTTTTTTAAAAAAAAAAAAAAAGATGAAAGAGCTAGCTTGTAATGTGTTTGAGACATGGGCCAAACAGTGTGAAGTTAATATAAGTGTCTGATTAATTTCTTTTGGGGAAAAAGCCGCCACAGCCAGATCCTAACCCCAAAAGGGTCAGGAAACCTTCTACAACATAAATGTCTCTCTCATGTTCTTTTTGTTTTCCATCTGTACACTGCTTTTATTATTTACATAATACAATATAGTATCAATGCTGAATAGCATGATTATGTGCAATACATAAATATGAACTATCGGTACACATCTGCAAATCTAACTCATAACTAAAGTACATAAAACTGAAGCAAAATTGTTGTAATAAAGAAAAACTAGGACTGAACACTGCAATAAATCAGATGTAGTGCCTTGTGTACTTACTTAACTATTTACAGATAAAAACAGGCATTACCACAATACTAATCTAACTATACTCATTTATATATAAAAACATAAGTTTCATATATCACAAAAAACCTTCCATTATAACACAGAAGTGATATTACCAGACAAGCATCAGTGAAGTAAGTATACTGCCTTTTCTAGTTGTTATTGTACAATGCTGTAGATAATGCAGCCCATGCAATACACCCAAGAACACTAGAGTCCTACACTCAGATACAATATGATAAAGCAGCCCAATGCAAGAGTCTCTGCATACCACTAAAGAAGTCTACTGCGGCCATGTTAGTTATGATTTTCCATGCAGAAGGGTATAGTTACATTAAGAATTGAAGTCTTTAAAAAACTTAAACATTCTTTCTTGAACCAAAACATTCAACAAAAGATGCACATGAAAAACTAACTGTTCAGATACCTTTGCAACTTAAAACTCAGAAGCATGTTACTTAACAGACCTGCTGTATGTGAAAACCAAACGTAGATTTTAATTTCTTCTTGTAAACAAATCCTATCACAGTTCTGTGCTACAATTTTAGTAATGAGAATGCAGATATCTTCTGGTGCAGGCCAGCACAATAAGCTTCAAAGATTATCTCAGGCACCCTGTTGTTGACTTGATGGTATTTACTTCTAACCAGTTTGTGAAGTTACCTTCAGAAGAATGTCCTAATTGACAGGTTTTAGAAGACCAATTTCTCATGTTCTTTTCTGTTAATTTTGTGTGGAATTACTAAGATTAACCACAGCTACCTGTGAGACTTAGTGTTTGGAGTTATGTGTCCAATTATTCCACAGAGGAAACACATCTAAAGGCAGTGATTCTTCTTCTTCTAAAATCTATCCATTACCACAGCTTAGAGGTAAAGTGTGGTACCCTGTGAGCATTTCCTTTCCTAGACTGCTTTTGGCTAGGGCTGGTTTTGAGTGAGGCCAGTGCTGGTAAGTACATCTGCTCTGAGTTACTGATTTTAATAGTTGTGTAGAATCTGGAGAATGGCAGGTCATGCCCATTTTTAGTCTTCTCCTTCTTATTTCCTTCTTAGCTTCTCTTCCTCAATATTCCTAGATCCACCGGCATGGTGTAACTGACTTGGCTTAATATTGCTTATTTTCTGCATCTTAGCAACTTAGGCTATTAATGGGCTGACTGACCACTGACATCCTGAGTGATCAATTTCCTTAAAAATCCTGAGTTTCTGAAATGTCTTCCCCCAAGTCAATATTGCTAATAATAGTGTAATTCTGGATATTTGACTGGCAGTAGTGGAGGTCCATGAGCGAAGAATGAAACTAGCTCTTTCATGTCACTTCATTTGCATAGTGGTGGAAATGATTTTCCAGCTTTCCTGGAGACCACTCCATAGTAAGTTACTGTATCTAAAATTTAGAATATTTCATATAAAATTAGAACTTGCTACTTGAATTTCACTTTCACTTTTACCCTTTTACTAACATGGAGCATTTTATTATTTTATTTGACTGAGCCATCCAGCTCATTTACCTTGTGGTCAAGTCTAATATTCTGAGTGCTACCTGTTCTCTTTGAGTTATTAGTAGGCTCATTGCATTTTTCCTTACAATTTGTTTTTGTTTGTTCATGAGTGTTTAACTGTTTAATAAATTCATTTTTCACATCCTACAGAATCCTCATTTCCCACTGTCATTTACTACTGTTCTCTTGCCCATGAATCAGTTTGTCTCTATCTTATTTTAGTTGATTCACATGCTTTACATGCTTTTACCTCCTGGAACATGACTAATCTTTTTCAGTTCTGTATACTAGATATCATTTAACTTGCTCCCTTCAGGGGTTACAGATATTGTTTATGATTTGAGTCAAATGCTTTGTATCGTATTGAATTTGTTTGGGAGATTCGATTTGAGCATCAGAATTTAGTATGTTAATTGCCTATTGCTGTGTGTTTTTAACTCGGGAGGCTAGTTTCAGAGGTTTTATCTAAGGGGTCAGAACTTACTGTTGTGGTTAGGTCCGGGTATAACTCAGTTGTCCTAGATCCAGTTCGAGTCTAGCAAGCATGTGCGGAAGCTGTACAAAGCATGTTCAGGGCAGCCTGACCGAGAGGGAGGGACGGTCCCTGATAGAGCTGGGACACACACTAATCATTAGAATTCAGGGGGAAAGACTCTGTGGGGACAGATGGGGATGGGGAGAAGGGAAACTTGGAAGAGTGAAGGGGAAGAAGTTTATAGGAAGAGGTAGGCGGAAGCAGGTGTGTTGGGCGGGGCTAGAATGAGCTGCGGTAAGGAACCAAGCTGAATGGACAGGAAAATACACCATTCCCTGTTGGGATCTGGACGCCTTGAGGTTCAGAACCTTGTGAGGAAGACCTGACCTGAAAACTCCCCGGAGCCGCAGTCGCCGCGCGGGGCGGCCTGGGAAAGTCACCGTCAGCAGCGCAGAGGCGGGAACCGCAGCCCGGCGGCCCCGGAACCTCCCAGGTCAGAGGAGCTGCGGGGCTGGGACACAGGAGGGAAGGGAGCGGGCTGTGCTGGCTGAGGCGGCTCAGAAAGACAAGCTCAGGTTCCAGGGGGCCGTGTACTGCAGCGCTGACTGCTTACGTCATCACCTGTCGACACGCGTGGCCTTTTTATCACTAGGCGCTTCTCTGTGAGTCACAGGCATCCCTTAAAGAGTTCATCTGTGGTTCCGTTTCTTACGTCTAGCTTGCTTTCTCTCTTACCTGTTCTCTGTCTGTCTGTCTTGAGTCTCTCATGTCCCCATTTTCTCATTTGCTCACCCTACCCCCCCCACACACCTCTCACCCTAAACCAGTTGCACAAGGTGTGTTTTCTTCATGGCCTGCCCTGATCAGCTCCAAGAGGTTTTCTGCAGCTTTATCCTTACAGACACAGCTTTCAGTATTCCGTTTTCAGTATATTTTCGTTGTCGGTAACTTCGAGATTCCATGGGTATCGTCATTATTTTTACTTATTTTATGGTCACCAGACTATTCTGTCATAGTATAATTTATAAAATACTTTAGTAGAGCGCTTGCATTGATTGTTGTTCGTAAACAAGATTCTCGCTGCACTTGTGGCAGTTCCAATTGTTCTTGAATATAAATTCATGCATGCTTACTAACTTCCCTGGTTTTCTACAAGCACTTGCCACTGAGACTCGGCATCACCTGAGAGCTTTGTTAGACAGTATTCAGATGAGAAGCAGTGAGATGTGATTAAACAGAAAAGATATTTTATGGTTTGTACACATATGCTTCTAGGCATTAAGTAAACCTTTACCTCTCATTGGTTTCTATCTGAGACATATGCAGTCTAGGATGTAAATACAGAATTGAGAAATACATCTTCATATGCTGTGTTTTTAAGTTACTCCTTAGGCCCATGCAAGCCCAATATGCATGCTTTGAAAGTATATCAAGCCATACTATTGTGTAGTTAGCAAACACACTTTAAACAAATTTTTAAAGCATCTTTTGAATATTCATGATCACTTACCTGCATCAGAAATATGTCTTCTATTGAAGAAAAGCATTCTGCCATGCACATGTGTTGTTTGTTAATCTCAGGATTTGTTGTAGGAGGAGTGGGAATGCCTAGACCCTGCTCACAGGGCATTTTGTAGAGGTGTCCTGTTGGAGAACTGTAGCAGTGTGAATTCTGAGAGTGAGAATAGTTTTCTTGCAGTCTCCCTTGCTCCTGTTCAGGCTTCCTGAGCAAACTATTCTGCATGTGTGTGAGCTGTGTATGAATGAGTCTCCCATCGCACAGAGGAAAGTGAAATCCTTAGAGAAAGAGATATCTTTTATGATATTTTCTCTGTCCTTTATGTATTTACATTTTGACAGATGTTAGCATTTTTATGTTTTGCTACGTGAAATGTTCAGGTGCTATCTGAAGAATCTCTTTCTCCTATGCACTCTCATAAGGTTGGTCAGTCCTCCTCACCTGGGAGTCATTGCAAAGAGCCCTGGATGGAGAGGAAAGAGGAGACAGTAGCAAAGGATCCAGGTATGTTAGAGGAATTGAGTATGTGGTGAAGGGCTCAAGTGATAGTAGAAACAACACAATAGTGTATTTTGCCTCATCTTGTTTAATTCTAAATGATTCTACAGATTTCCAGTGAGAATAATCTCAATATTGTCCTATTTTAGATGTTTGAAGACTTAATAACTTTGCATTGGTTTAATGTTGTCCCTTGTAGTCATACCTTTCTCTGTCCTGCCCAACTGGTCCAGAAGACATTTTGACTCAAATTATAACATAAAGGTTTATAGTAAGTACAAGCTGTTTGGTCTATGGTTCTGGGTTATTACTTGTTAACTTTTTTTTTGTCTTTTTAATATGGCCATTGGTAATGTGACAGAGCACACATTTTCTTAAAGGAAACCTGAGGAAAGTTTTTTTATATACCTTTTTATTTATAAAGTCTTTTTTAATCTCTGTATCCCCACATACCCCTCCCATGTACTTGCACAAATTTGGATGGTATGAAAAGAAGATTGAACCAAATATGGGGGAAAGAGGAAATATCAGAGGGAGAAGGCACCACAGTCAATTCTCATCCAGTTGCCTTGCAACTGCCTCAGCCTAGCTCCTGGTCACTTATGCCAGTCACTTCTGCTAACCCCTCCAACTTCTACAGGGTTCCTAAGAGGCCTTATGTACCATTCTCATCAGCTGTTAGGATTAAGGGTGTGTACTACTCTATTGCTTAGCTAGCCTGGAACTCTCTCTGGAATTGTGGGATTAAGGGTGTAGGTTGCCACTCCCAGCTTTCCACATGCTGAGATTAAAGGTGTGTGTAACTGACTCAGCTGTTTATCTTTGTATTCAAGGTTTAAGAATTTCCTGAGCTTTCTGGCTAGGATTTGACTGTGTGCTCTCTCCCCAATAATCAGGTTTTATTAAATATGTAATATACTACCACACTCCCAACCCCTCCCAGTCAGCCTTCAGGCTCCCTTCCCCCCATGCCACTATTTTCCCCCAAAAAGGGCAAGAAGTCCCAAGGTGGATCAGCTCAGCATCCACTCCAGGCAAGTTTGATTTCCTCATTCTAACATCAAGACTGGGTTAGGTGTTCTTCTGGAGGGAATCGAATAAAATGTGCCATTCCATGCACAGAAACACAGTCTGATCCCTCCCCTTGAGGCTCCACTTACTGCCAATGTCAGTGAACAGTTAACTATCCTTGCAGTGCCTAGTGCCTTTTCCTGATGGCTCCCTGTTTGTTGTTCTTGATTCAGTGAGTTCTCCAGAGTTCCAGCCACCCATCACTGATTATTATTATCACCCATTATTATTCCTCATAATTCCTATCCTCTTTGAAGAGAGTAAACTCAGCTCAAGAAATGCCATTTTGTAATCTAGTAACCATAGAGATAAAATAGAGTTCAGTTCCACATTCCTGGCAGGGGCTTGCCCAGTTCTAGGAGAGAATGAGCTGGACACCTGAATGATCCAGGTGGGGTCCAGGACTAAAAGGAGTCTTCCATTTTAGAGAACTATGCTAAGCTAAAGCAGACAGAGCCCTGAGAAAGATTCCCTCACCCAGTTCCCAGACACCATAGCTGGAAACTGCTGTTCACAGAGGGGCAGCATGATCTAAGTTCTGACTGCAGAATCTATACCACCCTGATCCTGCTATCTGACCACCAAATGCTGTAATCAAAATATATCACTATCATTCCTGGGCTCAGATTCAAGGAGAAATTCCTTAGATTAGCTGTCAGCACACAACCTTGTACTAGAGTAACCCCAAATTGTGTTTTTTTTTTTTTTTTTTTTTTTTTTTTTTACCTTTAAAAGTGGCTGTTAAGCTCCCCTTGGGAGCCCCTCCTGGTCTTGCTATGGCAAGAGCTGGACTGGGTTCCCTGCCATGGCTTGTATTTACATCAATAAACCTTACTGTTGCATTCCTGTAAGTCCTTGTCTCTGGTGGTCTTTCTGGAATTGCAACTTTGGGCATAACACTTCTTACTAATATAAGCTCTCCTCCCCCTCAACTGGTCTCTTTACACCCCATATTTGTGTCCTCTATTAAGATCTCCATCTCTTTTTTTTAATCTCCATTCTTGTTGTTCCTCTCAATCATCTCCTTCTCTCATGATATGTGGTCACCCATTCTTTGTTGCAACCTCTTATGCTCCCAATTAGCTAAGGAGGTCTTCTCTATTTTCTCTTCCTAGGGGACTCTCTGGATATCACTCTTAAGTTCCTTCTAGTCTCAAAGAGTTCTGTGGTTGTGGTTTGCAGCTTGGGTATTCTTTGCTTTTTGTCTAAAGTATACAAATGAGTGAATACATACCATGCTTATTTTTCTGGGTTTGTGATAACTCGCTCAGGAGGATATTCTCCAAATCCATCCATTTGCCTGCAAATTTTAGTGTGTCATTTGTTTTTGTTTTTGTTTTTGTTTTTGTTTATTTTTTTGTTTTTCTACTGCTGTATACTATTTCATTGTGTAGATGTACCACAGTTTGTTAATCCATTCTTCAGTTGAGAGGATTTAGGTTGTTTTCAGGTTCTTCCTATCACAAATAATGCCGCGATGAACATACTTGACCTAATGGATTTGGGGTGCGAATGTGCGTCTTTACAGTATATGCCCAATAATAGTAATTCCGGGTCCTTGAGGAGATTGATTCCTGGTTTTCTGAGAAACTGCCATACTGCATTCCAGAGTGGCTGAACAAGTTTACAAACCCACCAACAATGGAGGAATGTTCCCCTTGCTCGGAATTCTCTCAAGCACAGGCTGTCATCTGTGATTTTGATCATAGTCATTCTGACAGGTGTAACTTGGTTTCTCAAAGTTGTTTTGATTTGCATTTCACTGATGGTGAAAGATACTGAGCAATTTTTCAAGTGCCTTTCACCCATTTGTAATTCTGCTGAGAATTCCCTTTTTAGTTTGAACCCCATTTTTTTTAATTGGGTTCTTTAGGGTTTTAGGCTCTAGTTAGAGTTTTTTATATATTTTAGAGTTCAGTCCTGTGTCACTTTTTTTCCCATTCTGTAGGGTGTTGTTTTTGTCTTATTGATAGTGTCCTAGGTCTTACAGAAGGTTCTCAATCTCAGGAGGTCCCACTTATGTATGGAACCATTAAAATAAAAGTAGAAATTGAAAGGCAAACATTATAGCACATATGAATGAAATTCTAGAAAATCATAAGGACATACATTATAAAGTTGTTTCAATAAATTGAAGAATCTGAAAAAAAGAGTGTTTTAGATAACAAAATTAAACCTATTCTCAATGAATGATTTTAACAAATGTATACTTTGTAACCTGCTTGAAATACTAATAAATACTCCAGACTAAAAATAAAAAAAACAGCAATAACAGAACCAAACACAAGAAAATATGGACTTACTACAGAATTCTACAGTTTAGTCACATGGCTTGCACCCTTTTCTCAGAGCTGCAGTTTCAACTCACTTTCTCTGTTTTGCTGTCATATCTGATATTTTTTTCTGTTTTCCATTTTCTATTCTGTTTTCCCTCCTTCTACTTTCTATGTAAATCCTTGACTAGTATTTACAGTGATAAATATTTATAGTATCTAAATAAAATATCCCACACCACTGCCTCCTATTTTTTCCTTTTCAAAAACAACGCTGAATTCAATCTCTTTGGTTTAGCCTTTTGCCTGACCATCATCTATAAAATCTTGTAACCAGCACTCTAAACAAAGAAAGACATCCATAAATCATTTTTTTGGGAATGTGCCCAAACCCGAGGGACTTCAACATGGGAGACCACCTACGAGAGAGAATGAAGGGAAAGGAGATGCGAAGAAGACAGCAGGACAAACAGGAGCCTGTTCGAGCTGCAATTTTATTCCAATTTCATACCTGCTTATATAGTCCTAAAGCAGAATATGGGGAGGGGGCAGTCTTCAAACACCTGCAGGAAGCTGGCTAGGGGAGGCAGCATATTGGCAAGGTAAAAAGGTGACTAGTCTTGTTTCAGGGGAGGGTTGCTAGGTAACCTAACCATAGAATGTTCTTGATATTCTATTCTTTAGAGCTACCTTTATGGGAGGGCTGCTAAGTAACCTAGCCACAGAATGTTCCTGTTATTCTATTCTTTAGAGTTACTTCTCTGTTACTGTTAAGAAAACCAGAACATCTATTTTACTTTGGGAGAATATCCATTCTACCTGGGAGAGCATCTATTTTACTTGGGAGAATGTCTATTCTACTTGAGAGAACATCATGCTGGCTCAGTGGTTGTTTTCTCAGTAAGTTCCCATGGTAGCCTTTAGCTAGAAGCCTAGAGGCTCAAGCCAGGGTCTTGGTCCCTGACAGAAATGTAGGTATAGTGCTCTAGACTACTTCCTGTTGATTCAGCAATTGATAATCTTATAGAAAACCTCCCAAACTTTAGGTATATGGTCAAGTTCAGAGTGGAGTACTCAGTGAAGCTCCATCAGCTTACCCAGCTGCCTTGAAGCTATTCTGGGTGCAAAACTCAGAGGAAATTGCAACAGAGTTGTTTGAAGCCTTGGACCATCTGGGTCATCCATTTCCATCATAGACTTTTTAGGATGTTTTCCTTGATCAAACTTTATTTTCTTTGACCCAGAATGAACTTATAGCCTCTCATTTTCTGAGGAAAACAAAATCTGTTCTCCAAAGAAACATATCTTTTGACTTCAATTTTGTAGTCAAAGCATTTATAAAATGTATAGATTGGATTAATCCAGCAGCTTTTATAATCAAATGTCTTATCTTTTAGCAGCTCTTGTTCCTTCCTTGGAAGTCAAACACTTCAAAGACAACATATAGTATCCAGACTCTCTGTGTATTTTCTACCTTTTTGTGGCATATATAAATATAGTGTTCACTTTATTTCTTTTGTAAGGACTTTATCCTTTTTCTTTTCTCTCTTAAGCTAACATATATTTTTAAATACACTATATAGAGTTTAATGGGTTTTTTGTTTGTTTGTTTAGTTTTGTTTCTTGTTCCCATTTGAACCTGTCTTTTCTGTTTATCTCTTTTTCTGACTGCACCCTTAATCTGGTAAGATGTGGCTAGGATTAAAGTCTTGGGTATTACGGTTTGGCAGAAGTAGTGGCAGGAACCACATTTACTACCCCAACTCTGGGGAATTTTAGAGTCCTCATTCCTACCAAGGAGACACTGCCACCAGCTGTTCATGAACTCCATTTAAGTATTTGACAGCAAGGACTCTTAAAAGAGTCACAGGCTATTTACTGCTAACACTGAGTAAAAGGTTCTTAAAGGTTCCTCACATCTGCATGCCATTAGCAAACAGCCCTCTGAGAAAATGTTGCTACCAAGAAGCCATGCTTGACTCTTTTCTCTTTTTGTCTGTACGAACAGAAACCTTACATCTGCTATAGGCTTCTAGAAAGTGTATCTTTTGATTTTAGGACTTTTTAGGGTTAGTCAAAACTATCGTATTGTCACATACTCTTAGGGACATAATATCCATTTCAAGAAATCAATGCAGAAAAATATAAACATATACTAGTTTGTTATTTTTCTTCATTATGTGTCTTTTTCTTTTTCTACATTTCCATTTCATTGGTAGTTTTTACTTTATTCCTTTATAAATTTGAGTTATATCTTTTCTAGGTTTTCATTTTTTTTGTGTGTGTGTGTAGTTGTTCAAGAAACCACATACAGACTTTGCTGGTGCCCTCAGTGAACTGGGTTTTTACTGACACTGTCTCTGTGTTCTTCCATTGGCATTTTCTCTTCTGTTTGTTATTGTTTAACACCTTGAGTGTGGATACTGACTGGGCAGAGAAATCTCAGTGTATACTAGTTGAATATTTTCTTTATCAGTAAACACAGAGCATATGCCATTTACATTTTGGCTTTGTCAAAGCTCTTGTGCATTGTTACTTTTTTGGTTTATTTCTTGATAATATTGTTTCCTCTGCATTTTTTATTATATTGGTAAAATCTGGGTATCTGTGTATTATCCTATGAAGTATTTTATAATTTCTTTATTCTCTAGGCAGCTTCTGTATTCTTTGAAATATTACCTTTTGTTTGCTTCTTTTTCAATTGCACACAGTCAAATTTTACCAATTCATTGCTTGTGGTGATATATTATATATCAAATAAAAATTGCCTAACGATCAGAAGACAGAGCCAACCAGAGTTAGCTATAGAGGTCAGGCAGTGATGTCAAACACTTTTAAACCTATCACATGGAAAGTAGAGGCAGAGATCCATCTGAATCTCTATGAGTTTAAGACTATAGTGGGCTATGAGATTAATTCAGTCTAAAACGGAAACAGCCAGGCAGTGAGTGGTGGCACACACCTTTAATTCCAGCTCTTGAGATCACACAGCTTTAAACCCAGCACTAGGAAACTAAAGTTTATGGCTGGGCAGAGAAGAAAATATAAGGCTAGAAAAGACAGGAGTTTGATCTTTTGTCCTGAGCTCCCCTGGGGCTTCCCTTGCTTACCTTCTGTTTTGGCTGAGGACTCCCAGCCCCACAGATCTCTGCCTCTGCCTCTCAAGTCCTGGAATAAAGATGTGTGACAGAACTTCTGTAGCTATCTGTAGTCAGCTCTGTCCTCTTATCTTCAGACAATATTTGTTTGGTACACAGATTATCACCACAGCTGCCTATTCTGTAAGTTTTTGGAAATGTGGTGAAATTCAGGTGGTCACAGCAGGTTGGATGGTTCTGGATTTTCCAGGTCTTATTGCTTTAGATGTCTGCTCTTTTGCCACTGTCCTGGTACTGCTGTTCCTATGGGTCTGCAGCATCAGTTGAAATCACAGCTGGGGACAACTCAATTTTGCTCTGTGTGTCTGTATTTGCTCTACACTCTTAAGGTCTTTGTAATTTGTAAATGATGTAAATTTTCAGGAGTCCTCTTATTGTACCTGTGATGTAAATTATAGGTAGTTTCATTGTCATGAATTTTGGTTAATATTATACATTTTTTAATACTCTGATCATCACAGTAATGCATTCTGTTCCATGTGCAGCCTTGTTTATCCAATCTTCCAGTGTCATGCTCTATTTCTTCAACGACTTCATGTTTATATTTTGTTTCTTTTGTGACTGGGTAGTTCCTTTCTTTATTTGAAACTACATTTTTCACATATTACACATTTAAGAAAACCTGAATATTGGGGAAGAGAGCACCCAATCAAATCCTAGGCAGAGAGCTCAGGAAATTCTTAAACCTTGAATACAAAGATAAACAGCTAAGTCAATCACACACACCTTTACTTTCAGCACATACCTTTAATACCAGCACAGAGAAAGCTGGGAGTGGTGACCTACACCCTTGTTCCCACAAGTCCAGAGAAAGAACTTCTTCTGTTTCTGTGAGTTCAAGGCTACACACCTTTAATCCTAACCTGTATGGAATGGGGTATATAAGGGCTGGTAGAAACCTAGAGAAAATAGAAGCTACTGGGAGAAGCAACCAGGAGCCAGGAGGAGCTGAGGAAGTTGCAAGAGAGCTGGGTGAGAATTGATTGTGGTGCATCCACTCTCTGATATTTCAGCCTTCCCCCAGTATTTGACTCTAAGTCTCATTTGTGATACTACACAATAACAGTGTATTTCTTTCTTAATTGGTTGGTTGTTTTCAATAAAATAAAAGCCTCAGAGGTTCTACTTGCATATCAATATTGTTAACACTTTTCAAGTTCTATTTTTATAAATTCTGTTCAGCTTTTATAATTAATAGCTATTGATGTTTAATGATCTCAGAGTTTTATTTGGTCACCTTTACCCCCTTGTTATCCTCTGTTTTATCCCTGGGTAGTTGTGTTTTCTTCCCTGTTGCTTTCATATTTCATGTATGATATTTGGCAGGAGTTGGCTGGGTAGTCAGACTGTGATGTGTCAAGTCTTGTCATGCCATAGGGGAAGAGAATTTTTTTATCTGTCATCTCCCTTTTCTTCCAGGTGTTCAAATCTTTTACGTCTTTTTCCGTAATATTTCCTGAAGTTTAGGTGCACAAATATGGACTTCCCAACATAGCCTGTTCAGTAAGGAGTCTATTGTTCTCATTATTTATTATGAGTCTCTGAAATAAATGTTGTCCACTGAAAACCTAGTTTCCTAGACTCAGGCTGAAGGTAACAGCAGGTTGTGGTATGATCAGTGTCAGTAAAAGGCAGTTTGAATATTTGTACATGTATCAGAATGTGAAAAGTGGCTTGTATATTAAGGCTTTTTTTTTTCTTCTGTGGAGCTCTTTCAGAACAAACCAGAAGGCCTTCTGTTCCCCACAAAATAATCTTGCTACTATGACACCAGGGGACATTTTTGGCCTGAAAGATTGGGACTCTAGCACACAGGATCCAACTGTAAGCATGGCCATTGATAACTCTGCCTCTTTCCCTAGCCTGCTTAGCAGTTTTTGACACTGTGAATGCTACCTCCAGGGAGTCAAAGATATTTTAGGCACTGTGAATGGTCTGCTGACTTTCAGCATCTTCTTTTTGATATATTAAAGAAAT